>VZSE01008501.1:2199928-2311132 GCA_013398275.1 Promerops cafer | reverse complement strand
CCGGAGCGGAGGGGAGAGTTGGGAACGGAAACCGGGGGATACCGGAGCGGAGGGGAGAGTTGGGAACGGAAAGCGGGGTATACCGGAGCGGAGGGGAGGGTTGGGAATGGAAAGCGGGGGATACCGGAGCGGAGGGGAGAGTTGGGAACGGAAAGCGGGGAATGCCGGAGCGGAGGGGCGTGTTGGGAATGGAAACCGGGGGATCCTGGAAGGGTTTGAACAGCAACTGGAGTTGTGGGCAGCCAGAAGTAAAACTCACAAGATCAATTAGGTTGGAAAAGACCTCTGAGATCATCGAGTCCAACCTGTGGCGAGCACCACCTGTTCAACTAGACCATGGCATCAGTGCCAGTTTCTTCTTAAACAACTCCAGGGGCGGCAACTCCCCCACCTCCCTGGGCAGCCCATTTCCATATCTAATCGCCCTCTCANGCGGGGAATGCCGGAGCGGAGGGGCGTGTTGGGAATGGAAACCGGGGGATCCTGGAAGGGTTTGAACAGCAACTGGAGTTGTGGGCAGCCAGAAGTAAAACTCACAAGATCAATTAGGTTGGAAAAGACCTCTGAGATCATCGAGTCCAACCTGTGGCGAGCACCACCTGTTCAACTAGACCATGGCATCAGTGCCAGTTTCTTCTTAAACAACTCCAGGGGCGGCAACTCCCCCACCTCCCTGGGCAGCCCATTTCCATATCTAATCGCCCTCTCAGTGAATAAATTCCTCCCAACATCCAAAATAAACCTCCCCTGCGACAGCTTAGGGCTGAGTCTTCTTGTCCTGTCTCTGGTTGCCTGGGAGAAGAGACCGGCCCCCCTGGCTCCAGCCTGCTTTCGGACAGGAGGAGAGTGCCCAGGTTGCAGCCCCCACCGTGGCAGGTGCTCAGTGCGGGTCTGTGGGTGCCGGTGCTGGGGCTGAGGCCCGGGCACCCCACGGCTGCTGGGGGAGGTTGTGGGAAGCTCAGTCCAATACCAACGGCAGAGAAATGTATGAAGTGATTTGTACTGTAGATTAGACATGGAATGGGGTCAGTGGGAGAAAAATAAGTAGATTGGAAGTTTTTTACCTCCAGACTGAGAAATTGTGAAGAATGTCATCCAGCAGTGTGACATTGCAGGTACACGGGGATTTGGGATGATGACTTGCAAGGATTGCCTCTGGGCTAGTGGTTACTCTTTGGTAACATTTTAAAATACTATTTCTTAGTGTCCAGCACAGTGTACTTCACCTCAGTTATGATGAACAAGGAAAAGCTGATCATTGATGGGAAAATCACAGGTGCTGAGATACACCTGCATCAGTCATGGTTAGTGATGTGAATGTAGCCGGCTTCAAGCCAAAGGATCTTGTTATGCTATGGAGTTCATCCACATCTATCTTTCTTGCATGAGTATTTCTGCACAAATGATGCCAACATGCAGTAGAGCAAAATATGCCTATATCTGTAGAATTTTTCAGGGCTCTTACTCTAGATGCTGCAAGAGGACTGTCACATGAAGGAAAGTGAAACTGGACAAAAAAGTTGTTTAAGCCAAATGTGGGTATTATAATGGCACAAAAAAAGATCAGTATATAATGAAAACATGTAAATGAAAATAAGTAAAAATAATTAATGTATAGGTTGGACAACACGGCTGGTTCAGGACAGTTGAAGAAATATTTAAAATACCTGAAGCCATGGAGGATAAAGATAATGGACAGTAGTGTATTTATGTCAGGAACAAGATAAATGACAACAAAAGCTAATGTTTGATAAGACCATTGCTAGATTTAGAGTGAAGTATAGAACAGAAAATGTGCATCTAAGGGATATCTGGGTTTTGAACATTTTACATATATTATTTGGACTCAATAATAAAAGGTAATGGTGTGTAGCAGGGAACAGCATTGTGCAGCATTCAGTGTCATGCAACACTAGTTTATAACTTCTACCCAGGAGTTTTAAGAGTAACTACCTGAGGTCTGTTAAATGCTTCTGTTAATTTTTAACACACCTTGGGATTTTCCAGCTGGGGGATATTGCCATGGGTGTTGCTTTATTTAATATGTATCAGGAAGATAGTTCAAAAAGGTAGATATTCTCAGATAAATGAGAACAGTTTTCTTGTAAGTTAATATATGTCTGTTGAATGTACCATGTTTACACCAGATTTTTCTTGGAAGTTTGGGAAACTAACATGATGAAGTAAATGATTCAGAGGAGGACAGTGTAGTCATCATAGAAATTGATGTGAATCTTCTTAATTGTACCCTCACAGGTACTTTACTGTGACCTTAGGACTTAGTGGGAAATGAATAATCATGCAGAAATAATCATGCATGTGACTTTGTGACTTGGTATTTTGTGACTAAAGTATTTTGGACTGTTTGTGTGTCTTCTCAGGAAGAATATGGAAATTTCAGAGGAATTTTAAAGGAGGACTAAACGTAATCCTGGAGATGCAGAAAAAAATTCAGGATATGAGGCTTAAGGATGTCAAGATTGAAAAGTGATTTTGGATATAGCAGTGATACACGAGTTAGTTTGGAATGTAAACACATCTTTTATGAAGTCATATATCTCTGCTTGCTGTTTTAAACTGAATACAGGCAATTTCCAACCGCTAAATCTCTATATATAAAATTTATATTTTTTTCATGTGTCAGTGTCTTTACACGTTGATCAAAGGCTAATTTGCATTCCAATCACATACAGAGCAGCAAAATATCCCATTGCTTACTAGCTAGCTCATGTCTTAGCAGCTGTCTAGTCCCACTGTGTGAAGCTCACCATGGGCTAGCAGATCTGTCTGATGAGCAGCATGTGGTTTAGTGATGTCGTAGGAGAAAAATTAATTATAAAAAGAACCCACCCACTCCCCAAACAACAGCTATTGAGTTTTATTTAATCTGATCAGACACAGTAGAGCTACCAGTCAAGTGCCTTGCTATTTTGCTGTGCTACTTCTGTCATTTTTTTCTGTATTGACCGTAGAGCCAGACCCTTGGCCCTTGAGTAGCATTGGGAGGCAGGGCACAGCTCCTTACTGCAAGGTCTTCCTCCAGTGCTACCAATATGGCTTGAGAGAAGTGCAGTTTCTGTGCTAAAGCCATCCTGAAGATTGGCAATGAGGTGATGGGGCATAGTGGTTGGGACAGCACACCTCTGTCCTTCTGCACTGGCCCCAAACATTGAGATAAACAATGCAGAAAAAAATAAATTACATTTTCATTCTTCTTCATCAAGGCAGGTGATTGACATTTTATCTATTGCATCTGCTCAAAGGACAAACTCATGCGAGGTGTATTTGGCGCCTACTTGTTTAACTTGGAGGATGTACTACATTCTGTTTTCTAGCACAAAGATGGACTTTGGCCAAGCTCTGAGCCTGGCTCAGGTGGTGCTCCTGGCAGTAGGAGAGGAGGAGTGCCCAGACAGGCGTGGCAGCCTGTGTCCCTGATGCCTGCTCCTTTCCATGGGAAGCACCTTCTTGCATCCTGATACCTGTTGGAATAAATAGTCATGTTCCTGTGAGTTGGTAGGAGACATACTCCAGTTCTTGAGATTCCCAATTATGTATCAGATCCTAGGGCCTTGGAATAGTCTACCAAATTGTGTCTGTATGTTTGGAGACTTAGTATTTGCAAACCTCTCAATTTGCTATTTGTGCCTTAGAGATCCGTAGCAGTGAAAGCAAGTAGGCTTGTTCTAGAGAAGTTGAAAGATAAATCCGTGCAATAGTGTTGGGAAGAAAGCTGTGACAGGAAGAAAAATATTAACAAGTATAACTGTAGAGCAAGCCTGAGACTGAGCTTCCTTCTTAGATAGCACTTAGGATATTTTAGGCTCTAATGGCTATTCAAGGGAATGACTCAGTGGCCCTTCATCTACTGTGGAGGTGCTTCTTAGAATCATGGAACAGCCCAGCTTGGAAGGAAGGGACCTTGAAAGATCAACTGGTCCAACCTTTTGTGGGAAAGGGAGCATAAATGAGATTTGTCTAGTGCTCTTTCCAACTGAACTTTCCAATTGCCCCATCTTGGAGGTTGTTCCAGTTAATGTTTGTTCTCACTGTAAAAAATGTCTTTCCTATAGCAAGATTTTTGTTGATACCTTAGAATTCACTGTCATTTGGTTTTTTGCTCATCAAGTTCATGGTCCTGCTTACTGTGGCATTTTTTAATTTGTTACACTATTCTTTATGTTTTACAGCCATAATAATTTTACAAATTTTGTTAATTTTGCACCATATTTTATACTTTTCATGGAAACTATGGATGCAATGACAAACTGGATAGTTAGAGTGTACTGCTTTTATCAGTTAGAGGGGTCTTTACTAACACATTTACCTTAGAAACTCTTTTTAAGTTCCTCACAGGATTGCATTCAGATCTTATCCATGCTTGCTTTGTGACTTCCTATTCTGTTTCTATTCTTGTAAATTTTCTCAGTTTCTCTATCCACCCCATCCCCTGCATGAACAGTCAGCTATATAGCTTGCCTTACATAATTGAAATTCAAAGTCTAGTATTTGCCTTTCTTTTGACATGTACCCGTGTTTCAGGAAGTAGATACTGATATTGTTATTTAGATTTCTCTTGAAATGCAGGCCAGTAGTTTGCTTTAGTTGTTACAACAAGATTTAGTTCTCCCATAAATTGAGATGCTTTGAAGCAGAGTGGTATTATTTATTTGTGATGCAAAATTTTTATCCAGGGATTGGAACGTGCAAAAGGAGGGTGAAAAAAAGCAAGTGTTGAGCATTTTAGAGAAGGGCAAGCAAAGAAAGGAGATACTCCTAGGTCTTGTTGGCTGCTACTCCAGTTCCAGCAGAGACAAGGAGGTGTAAGGGCAATGGTCAGTAGTGCAGCAACATTTGCAAGGAGCTGAAGTCAAGATGATCAGGATGAAGTGCTGCATACTGAACCATCTACTTTTGGTTCTAGTCAGTCTCAAACTAGCTTTCTAAATGAGCAATACTTACATATTTTCACATTCTACTGATTCTGTAGCCCGTATTCTTTGGACATAGGTGATCGGATTGTAGGTTTCTCCAAATGTGTTAGTTATCTTTGCTGTCTTAGTATGTTAGCTTTTTAAAAGCCACAGTGTTAGCTATTAAAATATTGTCTATAGTGGCCAACTTCTTTTCTTTACCTGTCCTTTGACTTGAATGTACTGTTTATAAGATTTGCAGACTTGCAAAAGGGCTTAATCCAAAATTCCCAGAAGAAAGAATCCTGGTTTCCTGCTGAAATGTAAAAGGAAGTACTATCAAGCAAAGAAGATTACTGACTTATAAAACATCTTTCATTACAGAAAATCTTCTCTCAATTCTGATGCAATGTGATAAACAACTGAATAACACAAGTGTTTTCTAAAAGTGTTCTTGAAGTTAGCAGTGCATGATGGATTGCTAGAACTGAGCAATTTTAGGGGTTTAAATAAAAACACCAGAGTTTGCAGGGAACATAGGACAACTAGAGAATTTTTCTGTAGGATTGTTTACAGTGTCTGTGGAGAAACTGCTGACTTAAACAATCTGTACTAAAGTGCTAAATATTTTATTAATAAATTATATCACAGCTATGTGCTGTGATAGTGCTTTGGAAAGAAGAGTATTAGCATGTCTATTTTGTCGCCTTTTTTTAAAAGATAAATTTATTTGTTATAGACAGGTGCAGCTAGAGGCTTTCAAGGAGAACATTTATGCATTGCAAAGAGTTCAAAGAATAATCAGGGACTGGAAAGTGCAAGCAAGCCAATCTCTGATTAGTTTTATTAACAAAAAAAACTTCTTAAATGTTTGTAGGTACTTTCTGGGATATCAGAAAGTTGTTAATAGTATGTTTTGGTGTATTAGAATATTAGAATTCATGGCTAGTAGTTAAAACAGGACAAATTCAGGCTAAAAATAAACTTAATATTGATTGTCAGAGCAGTTAACTACTGGAATGATTTAACTAAGGCAACACTGGCATTAGCAATTTTAGAGTAGACTGACCATTTTTCTAGAAGATACATTCTCCAATTCAGCAAGGACTTAAGGAGTCCTGTGGCCTGTGTTGTAGGAGAAGGTAGCAAGGAATATCCTGAAGCAATCCTTCCTGACACTGCATGGCATGATTCTCTGAGCCCTTTTCCTTTTCAGCATCTGATGGAGAGAAACCGAAGTAAGGATGGAAGTGGCTCCATGGAAGAAATGAAGGAGAGAGAGGATAGTTTGAATGTAATGAACTGAATCAGTGAGAATGGAATACAAAAAGGAGCGAAAAAATGTACCAGGGAAATTACTGAGGATAGAGTGGGTATTAATGAAATGGGGAATATCATGGTCAAATGAATCATCTGTAAAAAGGTTTTGTTGAGTGTTTAAAATTGGATTATTTGGAAGTATTTTTGATACTTAGCTGATAAACACCTGAGTCTCAGCTCAGGACCCTCAGCTTCCATCAAAAGGGAGAAATAAGCACTCCAAAGGTGAGATTCATCTGACCTAGTTAAGACACCTGTCTTAGGACAAGATTATTGTCTATATGGGTTCAGACTCAGCTGTCTAAATATTACATACCTGTATTATGACAGCCAAATCCCCTTTTACTATTAAAAGATCAAAAGGAAAGAAGGTGATGGACCAGTGAAGAGGCACAAGGGCTAAGGGAAGAACACAAGGGGCAGCTGAAGTTAAAAAGCTAAGGGAAAGGAGAGAGGACTACACTTGTAGTTGAGCACTGCTCTGTGCTCCCTAGGGAAGCTGTACTCAAAGAGGAAAATCACGTACTTATGCACAAAGGATTTTGTACCAAGAGGGCTGTACTTCTGTGCTGCCTTTATTGCAGCTCCTACTCAGACACCAGGAATGCTGTATCGGTAGCTATTGAAAATACAGAGATAGAGCAGGATTAGGATTAACAAAGGATGAGGACAGGCTGGGGATTAGGAAACAGACCAGAATCAAAGTGTAAGGGTTCTGCACCCAATAAAGGCTGAAGGGGGCCCTTAAGCTAAGAGTGTGCCTTACAGCAAGTCCCAAACTTCTCCAGCCTGAACCATTCTTGCTCTCTTTTGGTGTACCTATTTGTTTGCCTTTGCTCTATACTGGGATAGATTGAGAAAGCAGTAGGAGAAAGCAAAACTGAGGAGAGCAAAGGAGCAGGAGCACTGCTTACCCCAGCCATCAAATTGTTACAGGAATAGAACAGTAGCTCACATTTGGACAGCCACCTGCTTTTGAAAAGCTTCATGAGAAAACAAAAATTCCTTTCCTTCCCTCTCACTGAGCCTGGTTCTTGCTTATATTTTTAGTTATTCCTTTCTCAAAAAAAAAAAAAAAAAAAGGGAAGTGTAGTCTTCTAGCTGGATTTATTTACTTTTGTTCTAAAGGAGACATTGTTTGGCAATTTTATTTTTCAACAGGAAATGGTGAATGTGCTGATTTGTTTAATGAAGTTGAGATTCACTGTAGGAGTCCAAATTCCTTTTTTGTTTTACTCTCTGTAGAACTGAATGTCTTATGGAGATAAAATCTCAATAAAGATAAACCATTCAAGCAGATGTGAGAAAAGAGCTGAGAATTTCTGGGGTAGTGTAGAGAAAAATGCCTCACAGAGTCAGTGGTACTTCATGCTGCTTAACAGTGGTGTGGGGCTCTTATTTTGGATCTTGTGCACATATTGGAAGAAATAGTATGAAGAGAGGGTTGGATTTTGAAGTAAAATAATGTAATTTTATTTTTGAATGTTGGGCCTCTGAATGATACACAGCATAAACACTTGAGCACACTTGCTTCTGACCTCAATAAAAGTTCTGAATGCTAAATACTTGTGAAAATTAGGACAGTGTCCAAATGTTCATGTAGGAACATTACTTCTGTTACCTACTTTTGAAACAGTTGTCATGTTGTGTATTGATAAAATCACACTGATCTATTAAAACATATTTTGTTGGGTTTTTTGTTTGTTTGTTCACTTGTTATTTGGTTTTTTTTTGTTGTTGTTGGGTTTTTTTTGCTGTTGTTGTTGCTCTGTGGTGTTCTGTTTAATCAAAGACTAGTTAAGACAGTGGTGCAATTTGCCTGTAGCAGTCAGGACTCACCTGTGGCCTTAGAGCCCAAGATCTGCTTCCTTGGGAGATCTGTCATTTCTTAACACTGCACAGGAACACAGTGAAACCCCATGAGATGTAAAAGATACTGGAGAATTGATCTTGCCATTTGACTTGAACAAAAGTAGTCCTATATATGGCTGTAATAATTGCATTGTTCTCAATTTTCTGTTGTCATAGAAATTGGAGACTACAAGAGAACCAAGATTTTACCCACATGGATTCTGAAGTTGATGACTGTGGATCAGGTCAAGTAAATTAAATGAGCAGGAATCAAGGAAGGTTACAGATAAATGCCAAGAGTGTCTGAGGGAATGCTAGGTTTTATATGACTATACATTGTCCCAAGATAGCATTCAACTTGTTTGACTTAGCCCCCCTACATTTTCTTATTCTGAGGCCTCAATTTTACACTTAATTTGGTTTATAGTAGTACAGAGGTCTGTTGCAAAGAGCAAGATTAATGTCAGAGGTGTAACAAAGTGCAGGAATTTCCATTGTATCATTAATTTAATAAGTTCAAAACAAGCATAATTAATCAATAAATGCTTGTTTTGAACTCAGCTGTGACCAACTTCATAGGCTTCATATTGACAAACCCTTATTCAATTGTTTAAAAGGAAGAATCTGCACACCCTCCCCCAAGTATTTTCAATGTTGATTATCTCAATGGGAATGAGTTTTTGATTAGATTAAAAATTCTATTTATTCCCGAGAAGTTTGTAAAAAGGAAAAACACTTTTTGTTGTTGCAGTAAATTGCATTATAGGGGTCGTTTTCTCTCAGCTGTCATGAAGACAATTGACAAATGTCTAATACAAACCCAGAGAAAATACATCCCACCACAATGCCCTCAACAACCCCCTAAGAAGTAATTTTTTGGTTAAGAAGAGCAACTCAGAAAAAAAAGTAACACAAAGATTAAAGGTCTAATTTTACTAGTTTCATTTCTCCAAGCTCAAGAAATGCACAGAGGAATAAATCATTGTACTTACTCCAAAAAAATACGGTGTCATTTTCTCTTTGTGGCACTTTAGAAAGCATTTTGTATGGACTAACTGGGAATGGAAAACCTCAGAACTGTAATTGTATTTTGGTAGTAATTAATAACTCACTAAATTTTTTTTATATCTAGATGAACTATTTTGAACCAAAGAAAATGCTTTTGATCCTGAAAGGGAGCAAAGTTTTATTCTACATGTGCTTTAACCAGTTTTCCAATTTTTAGAGAATTGCATTTGCTACATACCTGTGCCTGTTTTAACTCCTGTTGCTGTGCTGTAAGGATATCCCTGGCTGATATGGATCAGTATCAGTCTGAGAAAAAGCCTGGTGTACTTTCTTCCCAAATGGTAATCTCAGGCTTTTGCAATCTGTGGAAAGTTAGTGCAAACAGTGTGCTCCACTTCCTTCCTCACAGTAAGATTTTGAAGTTCTGGTTTTAGTCTCTCCTGTTAGATCAGGAAATGCAGCAAAAAAAGAAGTCTCATGTCTTTGTTGTGATGTGTAGGATGAAGTGATGAGCTACAAGCGGAAGTGGAATATCTGAATATGTAAATTAACACCATCTAGTGTGATAGATAGGGGTTTCTAGTCTCCCTATTATTTGTTTCTTTTTAAATTTTTGTGGCACTCCAAAGTAATTTTTAGGGAAAGGGAGAGAAAAACAGCAAGGTGCCTTTAGAGATGTTTCAGGTACAACACAGGGCAACAGAGTTTTTTAATGGTAGCAGATGAGTGTTTGATAACCTATGAAAGAAGTAGAAGGAAAGATGGTGGAGGTGTTAAGACACAGCTGGACCACTGCCTTCCTCTGCTGCTTGCTGACATGATGACATGAAGAGCTGTTTCTAAACCTAATTGAGCTTACTTACAGAACAGCTGTAACTGAGTCCAGCTTCCTCATACAACTTGTGTCATCACAGAGGGTTTTCTGGCTGTCCCTTTGCATAGTACATGATGGTCGAAGCTGTATGTATTCAATTCTGGTGATTTTAGCTCTTCATTGCCACTTGTTTCTGGATTTGGCTTTACATTCCTTTTAGTCACAGTCTTTGCTCTGAGCCACATCAGACTGCTGATTCCACCGTCACTCGCTGCCTTGTCTGCTGGGAATTCTCCTGGGAGCCAGGGAAGAGAGAGAAGACCTAGGAAAGGAGTGGGGAAATGGGAAGGTGGAGAGAAAAGGGAAGCAGATCTCATGTCATTTTCTTTTTCTTACACAACATTGCCCTTCACAGTTTCCATGCAATATACCCTGTCTCTTGCTGTGGGCTGTATTCCAGGGAAGGATTTTTCAAATGGTCTGTTAATAAACCCTGATTGAGTCACGAAAGTCTGTTGCAGCTCTCTAAACCTGGCAAAATTGGGGTTTTGTTGTGTGTATGGTGGACAGCCTGGTGGGGTCACATGCTGATGACAAGCCCTGCTCTTGGCAGAGGCTGGGAAGGACAATGGTGAGGGCCTGATCCTGCCCATGGCACAAGGTGGAGAGGAATGGACTAAAATGGGCCGGGTCTGTGTCATACCAAGGGTTTTATGTTTTAACATTTACAGGAATTTCTCTTGGCCAAGCAAAACAAAACTAAAAGGAAACCAAAACAAATCGTGTTTTCAGTGAATGTCAATGGACTAGTTCCCCTGATGTCAGGGAGAAGCTGATGAATAAAACTGCAAAGTCTGAAGGATGTGTTTGATTTCTGTGCATGCTTCACACATCTGTGTGCCCAATGTCAACTGAGACGTGCCTGACACTATATTTTATGGATTAAGGATTAGTGATACTGGGCTATAGGTACAAAAAACCCCTGCTGAAATATGAGTCCTTAGGGTAGAAGGGAATTTGAGGCAATTGGCATAGAGATTGTAATCTTTCTTTTTCTTCCTGCGGGATATACCACCTTAATTTTAGGGTCTCTTTTGTAGTTTAAGGCAATCTATATTAAAAGCTGATAATGAATGTACTTTAATCTAGTGTAGAGGGCTAAGTATGCTGTTAGATTCAGTGGGAGGACTGTATAGGATTTTGGGAAGAGGGAGCCAAATCTGTATTCTATTTACCTGAAAGGGAGACCTGGATGTAGGTACAGAGTGAGGAATGAGATGCTGGAAAGCAGCACCACAGAAAGGGACCTGGGGGTCCTGGTCAATGGCCAGTTGAATTTGAGTCAGCAGTGCCCTGGCAGCCAGGGGGGCAACCCTGTCCTGGGGTGCATCAGGCACAGCATCGTCAGCCAGGCAAGGGAAGGGATTGTCCTGCTCTGCTCTGCACTGGGGCGGCCTCACCTTGAATATTATGGGCAGTTTTGGGTGCCACAATGTAAGAAAGATATAAAGCTGTTAGAGAGTATTCAAAGGAGGGCCACGATGAAGGTGAAGAGCCTTGAGGGGAAGCTGTATGAGGAGCAGCTGAGGTCACTTGGTCTGTTCAGCCTGGAGGAGACTGAGGGGAGGCCTCACTGCAATTACAACTTCCTCCTGTGGGGAAGAGGAAGGGCAGACAGTGATATTTTCTCTCATGTGACCAGTGACAGGACTTGAGGAAACAGCATGAAGCTGAGTCAGGGGAGGTTTAGGTTGTATATTAGGAAAAGAATTTTAACTCAGAAGGTGGTTGAGTACTGGAACAGGCTCCCCAGGGAAGTGGTCACAGCACCAGCCTGACAGAGCTCAAGAAGCATTTGGACAGCGCTCTCAGGCACATGGTGTGACTCTTGGGATGTCCTGTGCAGAGCCAGGAGTTTGACTTTGATGATCCTTGTGGGTCCCTTCCAACTCAGCATATTCTGTGATTCTAATAAAAAGCTTTGAAACATGCAGAAATTTTTATCTATTTTAGTGCATATTATAAAGATTATAACTTGGGTTGGAAAAGACCTTAAAAATCACATAGTTGCACGCTCTCCCCCACGTTGCCTGCCCCTGCAGTATCTAGTGGATACTTTCCACTAGAGCAGGTTGTTCAAAGTGTCATCCAGCCTGGCCTTCTACACTTGTAGGGATGGGGCATCTACAGCTTCTCTGGGTAACCCATTCCATTGTCTCACCACCTCCACAGTAAATAATTTCTTCTTGATGTCTAACCTAAACCTACCCTCTTTCAGTTTAAAGCCATTCTCCCTTTTCTGTCACTCCATACCCTTGTAAAAAGTCTCTCTCCAGCTTTCCTGTAGGCCCATTCAGATACTGGAAGGATGCTGTAAGCTCTCCTTGGAGTCTTCTCCAGGCTGAACACCACCTCTCTCAGCCTAGATAACATCTAAAAATAACAGAAATGTTTCAATGTAGCTGTTTTGAAGCAAAATGATTTAGAACCTGAGAATTACTGTCAATGTAGAACTTTATTTATTTCAGTTAATTCAGTCAGTAGTTAAATATACTAAGTAGATTTAACTGTAAGGTTTTATTAATAATACAAATGTAAATATGATGTAAGACTGTCTTTGCCTGAAAGTTATATATTCCTCACTGGCAAGCCTTGGGACCTCAGGCATATAGAGTATGGCATTAATTTATCAGTCCTTTTCCGTTAGCATTAGGAAATAGTGAAATAAAGAATTACGAGTCTGTGTGATGCCCTGACCACAGCAATGCACTAGATGGCACTGTTGGTTTTAGTTTTACTCCCGCCTCTTCTCGGGAACTTGTCTTAATTAGCTCCTTTTGAAAACAAACATGCTGTTTAAACAGAGGGTCAGTGTACATTGTTCTGGGCTGCTGCTTTTATATTTATAGTCATGTAATCAATATGTTGGAAAGGTAATTAATTTTTAACTTCAAGCCAATTGTAGATCAAATGCCACTAGAGTTACTGGGTGGAGACAGTTTAATTTCCTTTGAAGCAATGATACTGATTAACTGTAAAGGGTTTGCAGTGAGTTGCTAGAGATCCAGAAGACCTTTTGCTTTGAAATACGGGTGTTAACTTTAAAGTAACACCATTACTGTGATACAGATTAATGAGTTGTGGCATAAATCTGATAAAGTTCCACTCATGTACCTGCTATATTTTGTCCTGTCAATTCCTATTTCAAAGCAGCTTTATTTGCTTTGACTATTCTGTTCCTATCAAAGGAATGGTACAAAGTAACCATTAAGTTGATCAAACTGACTTCCTGCTTTTTATCCCTGTTCTCTCATTATCTGTCTTTGGGGACTCTAGAGGCCCATGGCTAAGGATGAGATGTGACCATCTGCACTACAGCATATAGGAAGGATGGCATGAGAAGCTGTGGTATTTTTTGAAATCTCTCCAACCCATGCTTGTCAGACATCCTGGCTTCCTGGCCTCCTGTCCCTTTCTCCTATTGTCTAGGGCAGCTCTCAGCTTCCTTACTTGGAGATACTTGCTAGCTTTCAGTGCTCTTTCAGTGCTTTCAGCCCATCCCCTTGATGCGTCCTTGTCCTCTGAGCTAACCTTCCTTGATCGTATTTTCATCTGTTCACTCTTTCATCTTCTTCTTTGTCTCTGTTCTTCAACATTCAAGCAAACTGGAATCTCAGCACTCAGCTGTCTATCCCTGTCTTACAATTTTAACACCTTCCTTCTCCTCTTTGTGATCAATAGATGAGCCATTTTCATGGATATGCTATTGATCACTTCTCTGGCTGTTTGGATTCTTTCTGATCTTGTGTCTTTGCTTTCCATTACATAAAAATTTCACTACAGGCTCTGACTATCCACTCTTGGGCAAGTCTCAGAGCCTCTCTGCTGTCCTCATCTTTGTTGATCTCTTGGCTGACTTTTGATACTTTGATCGTTTAATTGGATTTCATGCTGAGTAAAACCATGGGCACTGGTTTAATCTGAAATTAAACTTTTGTTTAGTCTAACATTAAAAAACTGAGGTCAATTTCAAAACAAAAAATATTTCTGTTTCTCTTTAAAAAGCCAGCCTCTTGTATTTTTATGTTTAAACTATTAATTTAATTCAGTCTGGCCTGAGCAAATATTTCTGTCCTTTCAAGTCATACTCTTGAGTAAATCTTATCAATTAATGGAACTATGTTGCTGAGCTGTGCTGCAAATATCTCTGATTTCTGCTGGAACCAAGAATGGCCCTCAGTATAGATGGACACAGCCATCAGATATTGAGACTTGTCAGAATTTTAACCTTTTCAGGAAGACAAAACATCATAATTAGGAAAATGATCAGCAGAAGTTAGGGTCCACGCCATTACATTTTCTGTAAGAAATTAATATTGTGACTAATAAAGGCAAGACTGCAGTAACTGCAGCAGACTGTTCTGTAGACTGTAGCCTACAGTTGTTTGTAAGATATTAGATTAAGATCATGAAATTTATTCTGGTTTTGAGATAAACTAGAGATGGATATACGCAGCATACAAGAAGACTGAAAACTCAATTATCATAACCACAAGAACTGAAAAGAAAAATCTGTGCTGTCTTCCTGTCTGCCGGTTCTACAGGATCCATTTTTCCAGTGGTCCTAGTCACAGTGGTTCGGAGTAGTACTTTTGTCAAATCTGACCATTTTGGGGGGCAGATGAACATATCCCAATGTATTTACAGTAGAGGGAGCTGATGTTCAGTGTGCATGCCTGTGGGCTTTAACTGCTGTGCCAGTCTTTGTACAGAATGTGCCATTACTGGTGTGTGTGTAAGCACTGCTGAAGAAACAACTTCTCTCAGGAGTTTGAGAGAACTTCATCCCTTGCCCACTGGCTGCAGTCTCACAGAGCTCTCCATCATGGTCAGTGGCCTCAGAGAGCACTTGTTAGAAGGAGACATCTCCCAGGGCCCTTGGGCATTTTTTCCATGCATCAGGTTTGACATGAGGGAGAGAGTGGCAGGAGTGTTGGTATAACACTGCAAACGTGGAGACTCAGTGCGTCTCCTCCCTTACCTACCAAGTCTAATGTTTCCATCTTTCCAAATACCATAACTTCCTATTACACCGTGAACAGTGTCTCTGTTGTGCTCTTAGCTTTGCTCTGCTTGCTGAATCTGGCCTATTTTCTGCCTGACCCATCCACGAATAAGTGCCCAAGAAATTCCTTTTTGTACAGATCCCTTTTTAGAAGCCCGAGATCTCTCATTCATTGGTATTGCCTGGCTGGAATATGCAAGTTATTCAAAGTTAATGGATCAAAGTTAATTAAAATAGAGACAAAGGAAGTGTGAAACCACTAAATACATATGTATTTACAAATATGCATTATGTGAAATGAATATATTCTTTTAATGCAGGCTAAGGGATGAAGGATTAGGGCTCCAACTAACTTGAGTTCTTGCTCCCGGCTTTACTGTAGCTCCTTGGTTAAAAGTTGTCCTCTTGAGGCAGTTTTCCTGACTGCAGTGGTTCAACTAAGGTAATCACAAAAGAATGACTTAGAGGAGGGACATATCTCAAGACAGAAGTAGGATATAGACTTATAAAGGATAGGACTCAGTGTATTGCAGACCCATCTAACTTGTATGACCAGAAAGATTCTCAAGCAAGTTATTTATTTGCCTTGTTCGCACCTAGAGCCATATTTCTCAATCTGTTTGTGGAAAAAACCCTCTAAGCTCGTAATGTGCTGTAGTACATTGTTTGTCCAGGCAGCTTGGGTTATATTATTGGTGACTTAATTTAGCCATGAGCAACACAACCGCTGACCTAATCACTCTGTAAAGTGGTACATTTTGAGAGTACCAAGTTTATCTTTGGCACCACACTTTAGAAGTAAAGAAATAAAGATAGACTGGGAAGAACCAGCAAGAAGAAACTTAATATGTTAAGAAAATTAAGGCTATGACTAAGGGATGAAAAGAGCTTTTTAATCTGAGGAAAAAAGATTAAGATGGGGCATCTTTGCTTAAATTTTTTCTATAGATAACCTGACAGTTGTTTGTTTGCTATGTAGCCAGTGTTGGGGCAAAAAGAAGGATATGGATCTCATACCGAGTGAGAAAGATTTAGAAAAGAAATCCAGGAGAACTTCTTTCACTATACAAATAATGAAACCTTGAAGTCCTTGTAGCTTGTACAGGTGGATTTTTAAAGAAAACATTAGACAAATGTTTGCCAAGGCAGCTTAGGTGTGTTCACCCTTAGTGACATGGGTTGGACCAAATGATTTCCTGACGTATCTTTCCAGCCCTGTATTTCTGTGCAGGTGCTTTAAAATGTATTTACGAAAAGCACTCTCTCCAAACTAGGTAGTAGTATTCATTATAATAATGGAAAACTCACATCTCCAAAATTGGTTCTTTCTGCTAATTCTCTGGTCAGCTTTCCTCCTCAGGCCTTGGCACTAGGCATTATCATAGCAGGCTGAAATTTTCATTAGCTGTTTAGTCAAAGGAGTATTTGATTAGAAGCATCATGAAAGGAAACAAGGAGGCTTTTAGGAAGACATTTATACAACTTTCAGTATTTCCTAATCACAAATAGTTTTGCTAGTAATTTCCTTAACAAGCCTTCCTAAGAGTGATTGATTTTTGAGCTGTATGCTGTGGTCTGCATTACTGGTTAATACCTTCATGTTGAACAGTGTACTGATGTTAGCTGATCACAGAGGTAGGATGGATTTGATGCTTTTTCAACGGCTTTTTATCAGTTTTCCCTTGCCTTGAGTTAAAAATGATTGTAGGCTGAGGAATATCTCTCATATTCCCTAAGTGTACCTTGGCTCTGTGGGAAGATGTGATATCTATTCAGTCTACACCTAAAGAAAACCCACTGCACAACATAAGTGTCTGCATTTGTGGATACCTTTCACGTACATGAAAAACACAGCACTGGTGTTACAAAACATAGATAAGCCAAAGCAGCAGCCCTCCTTGTTCAGATCCCCTGTATTTGACAGATTACTGCTCAATTCTGCTTTACTACTGAACAGAAGTTCCCTTGCAACTGTGCAAATCTGTCACATTATGCTCAGATATTTGGAACTTGCAGTACATCTGGGAAGTGAAAAAATGCTGGGAAGCGTTTCAGATCTTGCAGTTGAGCACTTCAAACAGATGGCTTTTTTCCAGAGAGAGCTCTTCCAGCTTTTAAAATTACTTCTCATAAAATTTGACCTAGCTATTTAGGGGTATTAGTAAGAGTGGTGGGGAGGAGTGGCATTAAACTTGTAGAAAATAGTATTGGATACCTTGAGCAGTAAAATCCTTTGATCTTCTTGCTGTCTCTAATTTCCTGATTGTGGTTGAATGTAGGAATGATGGACAAGGTTTCTATATTCTCAGTCAGGTGATAAAGGAAGTTTGGTGGGTTGGTTTTTGTTGTTTTTTTTTTCACTGAAATGAGACCTTGTTGATTTGAATTCAGGTTGAAAATACCAGAGTGTTGATCCTGTATGTTGTACTTTATAAATGAGTCGTGAGTCTGTTTTATACTATCTGCTTGGCAGACTGGTGCAGAAGCACAATATGAAAAATATGATCTAAACCAAGCATTTCATTAAGCAAAGACATTTGTTACTGGCTTTTCAGTATGGGCCATTAACCTTCATGGACGCTACTTTCCCTGCAATGAAGTTACTATTTTAACACCATTCACTATTTTATGTAGTAAAATATATAACTACATAAATTTTATGGTAAGTACTATAAGGACTTCGGGAGGGGAGTCTTGGGAGAAGTCCTGTGTCAATAATGAGCTGTTCATCTCAGTAGCAATAATATAAACATATTGTTCATCACCACCCAGACCTTATCTTCCTATTTAGAATTATCTACAGAGAATAATATTGGGTAGGTATTTGTGCACAGAACCTCCATGTGATGATGCCTTCTTGGTAGTGTGAAGATACTAGAGGCAGAAACCAGGACAAAGTATTTGGTAAATCAGTTTTGGCAGACAGATGAACCTTCAAGTACTGCAGAGAAATGTAGTTTCTGCCAAATAACCCAAAATCAGTTTCCCTTGAATCAAACTTTAGCTTTCAGAAGGCACAAAACCTATTTCAAGGTGCCCAGAATGGCTAGTAGAAAAGAATTCCTGTCATTTATCCAAATGAATTGGCAGATACATTTGAAGCTCCTAGATATATGACATAGATTTAAACATATTTTAAAATAATTTACTTTGTATTTTTGTGGTGGTCTTAAGAAAACCCTGCTGATAAAAATTAATAAGATTCCTAGAAAATATATTTTATCACTGTTATTGCAGATGTACAGGTTTTTTTCAGGGTATTTTTGAGTAAACGTAATATTCATAAAAAGAAGTAGAAATAGTTCTGACATAGATGCCTTTCGTTTACCTGCATTTCATACAGCAGGCCAGGTTACACCTTTCAATGAGGTGAGTTTGTTTTCATCACTTCAGTGACATGGTTCATGGGAACTGCATGGGCCTGACAATTTTTTACCCTCTTCCCATCTGATTCAGAGCTACTGTTCAAAAATTCTGACAGTAGCTGCAACAACTTGGTGCTCAAAGGTATATGGAGGACACAGCAGTGCTGGAGCATTTTTACACTTATTGAGCTATTGACCTTTGAGGGAAATGTTTCAATGCTGTTGCAGTTCTTTTGGTCAGGTGGCAGTTATATCCCATAGGCATGGCTGGTTATTTAATAGACCAGGTAATTTCAATAGATACATTTCCAGTAACTGACAATGAGTGAAGAAGCTAATCATTTAATTACATTTCTCTACAAAATGCAAAAGTCACATGATGAAAGTGTTTTCAACTTCTGATGATGGTTGTCATTCCTGTAGCAGTCTTCTCTTCTAAGGCTTGCCTAAAGAAACTGATAACATGCAATTGGAGTTGGATGTGACTCACTCCTTATGTTCTACTTGCTGATGAGGGTGTATGTATTGTCACATCTTCCCATGTGTTTGCCATCACTTCCCTGCCATGAGCTCCAACAGGCTGCAGCCCCACTGTCTTTCTTAAATTGCCTTTATTTTATATTGAGCCACACAAGATAGAGAATATACCACTGTTGTCTGGAGGCCTTTTTTCCTTCGTAATTAAATTTCAAACTCTATTTTTAGCATTTGCATTCAGTTTTGTCACACTTGCAAAGCACGCCAACTGCCCCAGTGAGCTGCAGCCTCCTGGCAGCTGAGGTGTCCATGTTTGGTCATGCACCCTAAAGTTTTTGGCAATAACATTTTTCACATCCTAAAGGAGCATATTCAACTGTCATTTGTGCCAGAGAGGGTCTCACTGTGTGCTTGATAATCAGAACCTGGCAAGTGTTAATGCATGGTGTTTGTAGAAATGCATGGGGCCTCAGAGGCCCAAGCAAGGATGACTTCCCTGATAAATTGCAATGAATGTCAGAAAACGTTTGGCACATAGTGACGAACCTCCAAACAGCCCCGGGCTGCATCAAAATACTTACTACTGAAAGAGAAAAGCACACCCAAACCAGAGGGTATCCCTGGGCTGGATATGGCAAGGATTTACCTTCTGCTGAGGGTCTCTCCCTCGGCATTGTGTGCAGTGAGGAGGCTGCTGGCTCTTGAAAGGAAAGCACCAAAATTAATAGTAACAGCAACCACGGAAGCAGATTTTCTTACAAAACAGAAATCTTTTCTCTTGTGTCCCCCAGGAGGTCATGGAGTGGCTGCAAGTGCTTAACCTTAATCAGAAAGATTCTTTTGGTATCCTCATTAGAAGTAAATGCACCTCTTGCGTTAGCAGGTGGATGGGGATTGCAAAAGGAAAATTCAGGTTTAGTGTCAGAGCACAGTTCTGGAGAGAGGGACTCATTTCCACTGGGCTGGTGTCTGTTGAGTCAATAAAGTTGTTCTGAGTTCTCCCTGCTGTCTGTGAGATCACAATTTCTTGTAAATGTTTCTACTAATCAGTTTGGCACAATCCTAAAATTTCCTATGTCTTTCTTTCATGCTTGGAATACTCAGTTCATGACCTGTTTGTTAAAAAGAATGGAAATTGGAATTTTCAGGAATAGATGTTTTGCTTAGTGAGTAAAAAGGCTATTATGATTTCTATTTCATTTATCTGCTATGACCTTTTCCTCTGATATAGTATTATGGCTGAATACCAGAAATCAAATTTCTGAAAGGAGTGTTTCATCTTTAGGTATAAAATTACTTTGAGGCCCTTTTGCAGTTTCTCACCTGTACTGTTTGTGCCACTGCAACCTCATAATTTATTTACATAAAGCATGTAGATCTCTTCTTCATGACTGATTTTAACACTAGAGACAGAAAATTAGCAATATGCTAAGACTTAGCAACCCAGTAGTACTGTGTACCATTTTCCTTTGTTTTGGAAACCTTTAATATTGTTGGATGTATTAAAAAATCTTCCTTAATAGAGGCAAATGACTCTCAATGGTTGAGTTAATAGTGCACTCAAAAAGTTGGTGTGAAATCAACAGGAAAATTTCAGTGGGGTGAGGATATCCCTCCCTATTTTTCAGCCTCTTGGCTTTTGTGTAGGGTATCTGTTATGCAATGTTTTGACCATGGGCCCCATCCACTGTTAATATTCCTGCAGTGGGAAGCCTGCCAGCATAAATCAGCTGCAGATCTGCTGCAGTGTGTACCTGGTATAGTCAAAACTACTAGGATGAAAAACCGAGCATGGGAAGCTTGTGATTCTGTTGACCCTTTCAAAAATGCAATATATAGCATCCCTGAGAAATCATGACAAGTAATCAGAGGAATGTGTTACAAATCTGGTATTTAAGTTCAGACCATCATTTGACTGTGTTTTACACTGGTTTACATTGAAGACCCTGGTATTAATAGCGGACTGTTTTAAAACCTTGGAGATTTCTTACTGACTTTTCAGGGAAATCCTGAAAATTTATTGGAAAGTAAATTAAATATAAATAATTAGAATACAAAATGGATCAGTCTTGTGACATAGCAGAATGTTTTCATTCTTAGCTACTATTTTCAATGCCTTTTTCACAGAATAAAAGAATATTTAGGGTTAGAAGGGATCTCTAGAGATCATTGAGTATGAAGTTTTCCCTGAAATGTACTTTGAGGTAAAACTGAGCATATATATTTTTGAGTGAGTTAAGTACAAAATGTTTCCCTGAGATAAGACACTGGAGAAATAAGCTTGTAGGGTCTGACTTAGATTGGCACAGGGGAGTGTGTATTGCAGTGTTTGTAGAGTACTTAAAATACTCTTCACAAAAGGAAACTTGTGAATTCAGTGGGAGACATCTCATGTAACTGGGAGGACATGAGTGGGAGAAGGATGGGGCTGGCTCCTCTTGCTCCAGAAGAACAAAGAGCCCCACAGATTTTTCTCTTCAGGTGTCACAGATGCAAAACACCTTACAGACATGAAACGTGGGATGCATGACCCTGAGGGACACAGATTCAGGTAACTGAAATTTCTTGTGGATCATGACTGATTAGGGACTTGGATACCAAACACAAGTGCTGGCATCCTTGTTGGGCCAGGCAGGTACTCCTTATGATAGCTAAATTCCAAGCTTCAAATGCCACCCCAACTCTAAGTGCATCAAAAATTGTAAGGCTCTCCATAGGTACAGCCTGTGGTTAGGCAAGAGGCTTCCTATTCAAACAAACTATGCCATAGTTGTTGACAACAAATATTTGGCATCTTTCTCTGATGTATTAATGGCTAGGAGGCTGATGAACTCTGTGTTTGATTTATTGCTGCACTCTGTATTTTTAGGTTTCTGAGTTTTTCCCCTCTCCCACAGTTCCACAGGTTGCTCTTCCCATTTCAGTCAGAAAAAGCATACGGACAGACTTGTCAGTTTAACAGTCAATGTGAACAGTAATTATAGCACTAGGAGCTTAATGTATTACAATAATTCATTTCAATAACATGTTTATTCGGTCATAACAACAACTATAAACATAAGTACCATTCAGCTCCTTGCAGATATATGAACTTACTAACATCAAATCTTTACCAGAATCACATATTCTTACAGGTGTCCCAGACACAACATTAACTTTATTAAGCAAAAGTTCATAAATAGTAAAAATGTCCTCTGTTTCACATTGCAGCATTCCTCAAGCATGTACGTACAAGTTTGGAGTAACTTCTCCAAATCTATGTGTCATAAACTTCCTTAGCTGTTTTAACAACCATAGAGATGATTTTTTTTGCCTGCAGCAAAGCCTTTTGTCCTTGAGCAATCTACAATTAGTATCACTCTCAGCAGACATGAAAGTTCATTTCTGAAATGAAACTGGTGATGAAACACAATACAATATTATCTGCTCATAGCTTCCCTAAACACTCTTCCCTCATTATAAATCTTTCAGTTATAGCACAGTCTCCCAAGAACAATATATCTCCCTTATATCAGCTCTTTATCTGCATTACCTCTCTTTGAAGATCTTAAAATGGTTGGCCTGCAGCAATGGAGATATTATACTTAGGGTGGAGTGTGTTTACAGTCAGTTCTTTTGCTTTTTAATATTTACACAGTATTTCTTAAGGTTGCTACAGTTTATGAATCATGTACATTGACATACGTTTTCTGAAATGTTCACAGTGCAGTATTTTGTGGCCTAACCAAACTTTGTAAATGTCATTAAAAATAAACTTTTTTAATATAAAAATAGAATACTTTATGTGTTTACACCAGCAAACCCAGTTCTATCCTATTCTAAACAAACTATACAGTAGTATGCACAGAATTCCACAGGAACAGAAATGACATGTGATGTTTGCCCTAAAGTAATAGTACTCTTCCCTAATGGATAGAAGCTTTATTTACTATCTCTTTTCAAAATTGTTTCTCTGGTCATAACTTAGCATTAAAAGTAGATAATTCACTGGGTTGTATGATCCAAGAAGAGAGTAAAGAGGGCCTAAAGCCATTTCTTCTTTTGATCAGTCTTCTCTGCTCTTCAGGGCTGATATGAAGAAGTTACTGATATGCCTGCTATGGTGATGTCTTTTCAGGTCAGGGCTGCCTGCAACACCTCTGCTCCTTACTCACCTTTGTCAGTAGCTCCACCCAAGGGTAGGTGGCAGAGCTTCAGCCGCTCACCAAGTGACTCACCAGACAGCAACCTTCAAGTTTTAATTCTCAGAGTGATTCATTGTTTATTGAAAGAAATTGAGGCTTTTCATTTTTCAGCAAGAGAGATCTGTTGCTATAGACTGTTTGACTCAAAGAAATGGTTGAATGTTGGAATAATGTTGACACTAGGAATGCTTTAAGCTAGATGATTTTCCCTTTGCTTTTTGTACCGTCTGACTGTACCAAAGAACTGGTAAGACATAGAATCAGAGAATCATAGAATGGCCCAGATTGGAAGTGACCTTGAAGATCATATAGTTCCAGCCCCTCTGCTGTGGGTGCATTGATGAATGTTGAAAATTCCAGGGATGGGGCATCCACAACTTCCCTGGACCACCTGTTCCAGTGAGTCACCACCCTCACAGTAAAGAATTTTTTTCCAATATCTAATTTAAACCTACTGTCTTTCAGTTTAAACTCATTTTCCCCTGTTCTATCACTACATGCCTTTGTGAATAATCTTGTTCCATCTTTCCTGCAGGCTCCCTTCAGGTACTGGAAGGCCACAATTAGGTCACTCCAAAGTCTTCTCTCTTCCAGGCTAAACAATCCCAATTCTCCCAGCCTTTCCCCACTGGAGAGGTGCTCCAACTCTCCAATCATCATGGTTGATGATTGATGTCCCTCCTGTGATGGGGCCCCAGAGCTGGATGCAGCACTCCAGGTGGGGTCTCACCAGAATGGAGCAGAGGGGCAGAATCCCCTCCCTTGACCAGCTGGCCACGCTGCTCTGGATGCAATCCAGGATACAATTGGCTTTCTGGGCTGGGAGGGCACTTTGCCTGCTCGTGTCCAGCCTCTCATGCACCCCAAGTCCTTGGCAGGGCTGCTCTGGGTCTGTTCCTCCCCCAGCCTGTGGTGATTCAGGGGGTTGCCCTGACCCAGCAGTAGCACCTTGCACTTGGTCCTGTAAAACTCATGGCATTTCCACCAGCCCACTTGAGCTTGTCCAGGTCTCTCTGGTTGGCATCCCAACCTTCAGGTGTGACAACTGCACCACTCAGCTTGGTGTCATCTGCAAATTTGCTGAGGGTGCACTTGTGCCCTTTGTCTATGCCATCATTGAAGATATGAAATAACACTGGTCCCAGTGCTGACCCGAGGGACACCACTTGTCACTGATGGCCATCGGGACTGTAAGCCATTGACCACTACCCTCTGGATGTGACTGTCCAAACAACTTCTTATCCATCTAACAGTGGATAACAACTTCTTATCCATCTAACATCAAATCCATCTCTCTCCAATTTAGAGAGGACATCGCGGGGGACCAGGGAAAAAGCTTTTCAGAAGTCCAGATAAATGATAGCTGGTAGCCCTTCCCTTCCCTTGTGCACTGGTGTAGTCACTCCATCATAGAAGGCCACTAGGCTGGTCAGGCAGGACTTGCCCTTGGAGAAGCTGTGCTGGTGTCTTGAATCCTGGTGAAGGACTGCCCTGTCCTTCATGTGCCTTCTAGGAGGATCTGTTCCATGACCTTCCCAGGCACAGAGGTGAGGCTGATAGGTTGGTAGTTCCCAGGGTTGTTTGTTCTCTTCTTAAAGATAGGTACACTATTCCCCTTTTTCCAGTCACCTGGGACTTTCCCTGACTGCCATGACTTTTTGAATATCATGGAGAGCAGCTTGGCAACTGCATCAGCCAATTCCTTCAGGACTCTGGTCCCATAGCCTTGTGCACATTCATGTTCCCTGGGAGGTCATGAACCTGGTCTTCGCATACAGTGGGAGAGGCTTTGCTCTCCCAGTCCTCATCCGGTTGTCCATCCATTCAAGAGGTGTGGGAAGAGATGTTGCCATTGAAGACTGAGGAAAGAAAGTTAAGTACCTCAGACTTCTCCTTGTCCACGAGCACTGTTTAACAGAGGGGGAACACCACCTTTGGCCTTACTTTTCTGATTAATGTACCCGTAGAAGCCCTTTCTGTTATTCTTTGCATCCCTTGCCAGGTTCAGTTCCAGTTTTGTCTTGGCCTTCCTCACCCACTCCTTACTCAATCATACTTTTCTATACTTATTTTACTGCACACCATTTCTTGATTTTGATTTCTGTTAAGACACTACAAGGCTGGCTATCTTGGCTCCCTAGGTTCTTAGAAACCTTGCTGATGTAGTTCAAAAATCCAAACTTTTCCCCGTGTGGGATGAAAACACATTTTAAATGCTTGTAATTGCATTTCTTGGCCTTTTGTGTGAAAACCATTTCTGCACTGTTTGTTATACTAAAGTACATGCACAGTAACAGTCCTTCCAGCCATACTGATTGATATTCTACTTTCATGGCATTTATTCTGAGCACATTTTAATGTCTGAGCACATTTTAATGACAGTTTGTGGGAACAAACTCTGGAGGGTAGCACACCACATTTCCATTTGGTAAATTGATGGCTTTCTCCAAATACTTGGAAATTACTGTGGTGGTTTATGGAATCCTGTATCCTTAAACAATATGATATTGTGTCCTTGTACTAGTGCAACTTGGGCAACAAAATAAACATGTGCAACAGTGTTCTCACAAAGACTGGGCAGTAAAAACTAGTGGACAAAATGTTTTGCTTTTTGTTCATACAACTAAGAATGGATTTTCCTTAATTTCAGACATACCCGTCATGTGTCAACATCCACATCTGTGTTGTCTTGTGATGATAGAAGAGAAGGATAGGGAGCAATGCACTTCACATTGACATAAGTAGCATTGACATGAACATAGTGTTCCCCAATAAAAGTGGAGAAGATTGTTGATATTTTTGAAACCAGTTCAGAAAATGCTGGACGCATCTCAGGTTTCGGATGCCAGCACTTCAGCATGACTTCATACCTGCCATTCAAATACAAGTGTTCAATTATGAATCACATAAAAAGAAAAAGAACCCTACTACCTCTTTCCTCCCACAGTCTCAATTACTATAGTACCAGAATCATGAGCATTTGCAGAAGCCTTTTCAAACTATTTACTTACAGTGGATCAGGGCAGTATTCAGGCTGCAGCAGCCTTCTTCCTTGTAGTAAGTAAACAGTTATGTCAAAGGAATTTACATCAGGATAAGGTGGTGCCCCTCGTGTCATAAGTTCCCATAACAATACACCAAAGGACCACTAAGAAAACAAAGAAATGAATAAAAAGTTAAAGGGTTGGAGGGCTTTACATTCCTGTTTCAGAAGACGGTTTGACAGATTTAAGCATTCAACTGCATGGATTTTCCCTTTGAAAAGTTGTTTTACTGCATTCAGCTTTCTTTTAAGTGGACTAATAAATGCTGTAGGGACTTGAGGAGCCACTTAAATAAGAGCCAGAGAATCTCAACTAAGTAAATGAAAGAAAATAAAAGCCTATAGGCCTGCTACTTTGCTGGTATAAATTGGCAGACCTGTTTTGAGGTTAATGGAGCTCTGCCAGTTTACATGAACTGATGATCTGACTAACTCTGTGTAAATATGTGCTGAAGACAATATACGTGGTGAAAATTCTATGCATCACAGGTCAATCTGAATCTGGATTGAATGGAGAGCTAAAATACAAAGCAATCCAGCCAACTGACTTCATTGTAACAACTTTTTCTTCATAAATGGCTAGGTAATACTTGAGATTGCTGTAGGCAGCCAGTAAGTATTTATAAAGCAAATAAAGTATTTTTTGAGAACTATTAATTTTTATGAGTCTCCAAGTTAACCTGTTCTGTCAAGCTTTCCAGAGCCCCTCCTATAGCAGGGTTCTTGGCTTCTTGGAATGTCCTTAGTTTCCCTTGGAACAGGGTTAAACTCCTAATTCCTTCCTGAGCAGTGAGATTTAATCAGGCCAACACCTTCTTGCTTAGTGATTGGGACAAATACACTTTCTGGATGTGGAAAAACTCTTTTATTCTTATGTGAACAAAAGCTAGATTCAAATATAAGTTTTCATTTGGAGTTGTTCCATTAATTAAATACTAGAAAGATGCCTCAGGCAATATAAAAGAAATAAATAGGTGATACAAATATGTTTGTACATTACCACATCTGACTTTGTTGTGAACTTCTGAGTTTGTAAACTTTCTAAAGCCATCCATTTCACTGGCAGTTTAGCTCCTGTTTTATTGTGCACACTGTAGTATTCTTTATCATAGACATCTCTAGCAAGACCAAAATCAGCAACCTTGACAGTGAATTTTTCATCCAACCTAGAGAAATGAGAAAAAGTATTATTTGCAACTGAGCAGGCAAGATTTACCCCGTTGGTGGATTGTAATAACTGACTTGCATTTTTGAGACTGTGACTTTGGATGGCAGTACTTTATTTAGGATCTATGAACTAATGTAACACTGAAACAAAAGTGCAGCAAAGTATATTTGACACCCATTTTACACAGTGAATGAACTCAGGAAATTACTGATATTGTTTTGATAATACAATTTGAATTACAGTTATTTAAAAACAATTGCTATTTATAAAAAGATTTTTGCTAATAGCCTATACATCCTGATTGAGCTCTACATCATTTCTTCCACAGCTGTTTTTTCTTCTGTATCCTTAAAACCTGCTCATTTTTATTTCCAAGTTGAAGCATCACCTTTCCTACTTACTCTCAGTTTTGATAAGGAGAGATCCATCATTATCTCAGTGACTTCCTTTATGTAATAATGTAGTCCTGTAACTAAGGATGAGCTTGGTGTCTGTTCTGGGGGAAAATTATGGTGTAACAAAAGTTCTGTTGGGGTTACAGCTCAGCCATACCAGAAGACCTCCTTAGCTTTGCTTCTCCTAAGCTTGGTATTTGTCGTGATAAGCGGTATCATTGTCACAAACAGACAGAGTGTGGGTGTTGGCATTTTCAAGCCTATCCTTCTTTACTTGTGCAGACCTAGTCACAGCAAGCACTTCCTTTTAGGCTTCTTTACAGCATCACACAGTCACACAATGGGTGTGGTTGGAAGAGGCCCCTGAAGATCATTTAGTTCACCACTATCTCCCCTGCTCAAAGCAGGGTCTGCTACTGCAGGTTGCTCAGAGCCATGACCAGGTGGGTTTTGAATATCTGCAAGGATAAGGACTCCACTACCTCTCTGGCAACCTGGGCCAGTGTTCAGTCCGTACAATAAAAGCATTACTATGTTTAAATACAATTTTCTCTATTTCAGTTTGTGCCTGCTGCCTCTTGGAGTGTCCTTGGGCACCACTTAGAAGAATCTGGCTTCCCCTTCTTTAATCCACCATATCAGTTATTTATACATATGGATAAGATCCCCTTGAACCTTCTCTAGGCTAAATGATCCTGTCCCTCTCAGTATCTACACATGGCATTTCCCTGTCTTGAATTTATGAAGTTTCTCTCTGGACAACTCTGGTCTATTGAAGTCCAAGTGCATGGGACTGAACCATCTGCTGTCTTTACTGATGTTGTAACTTAATCTGATGAAGGGAGTAGGAGGGAACTGTGATGGGTCAACAGGAAACAGTTTATGCCATAGCAGGTTCCTGCACCTCTTCCAGGATAGTGGAATAGAGTTAAGAGTCCCTGAGGACTATATTTACATGCTGGCTTCCTTTCTGATAAACATCACCACTGTAGCAGGGCCTGTACTGAGTGTTGGATTGCACATGGCCACTGGGGAAAGTGGGTCTTGTGGCAGCAGCTCTCCAGGCTCTGAGGTGCTGATCCCTATAGAAGTGGTATTCAGTCATTCAGTGGTCATGTGAGACACCCTGAGAGGTGTTCCTTCCTCTCAGGAAGAGAGAGTAGGCCAAAGGGAATGTCCTGTTGCTACCATTTGGAGTTGGATTAGATGAACTAGGTATTTTGTTCAGTAACCCAACACATTTCTTCTTAGGAAATCTGAAAATCTGCTTGTGGCTTTTTTCATCCCATAAAAAAATCCAATACCTGTAAGAAAATGTTCTTTTTCAGAGGCTGTTCAGCTGTACAGGTGTGCAGTCTTGAAAAAAGACTAAGACATCTGATGTCACAGGTTAATGACCTTTTTGCAGCCAGAGTTCCAGTTTATGATGTGCTAAAAATAAACTTTAATGTTTAAGGCTGTGCCTCATTAATTCACAACATCAGTGATAAATCAGCATAATCATACTGGCAACTCCTATATCAGTTCGTCTTTGTGGGAACTGAACTGTCTGGCTTCCCAGACACTAGTAAGATTCTTTGAATGTTAATTTGTGTGCCTAGTTGAGCCAAAGTAAGCTCATACTCATGTAATGAAAGACTACTGTGAAGAGGTCTCTCTGGTGCTTCTTTGTGTTCCTGTTTTTCTCACAAAGTTCCCCCGTGTTCCTCTCCCTCCTGGTTAGGTGTGGCAGCAGAGACGTGCTGCTTCTGAAGAGGCTGGGTGGAAGCACAGCAAGTTGAGGCAATAGCCATTTAACTTCCCTTAGGAGATGCCTTTTAAACTCTAACCAATGATTTTGAGAGGCTACACTTTCACCTCAGCTTTCTTATTTCTCACACTCAGAAAAAGCTTATGTGTAAGAAATGAGCCCTTAGCAAGATGAGTAGCTCATCAGTATGCAAGACAAACAGTGTAATTGCAGAGCAATGAAAAAACCACCATCTTTTGACAAAAAATAGCAGAATCCTGGAAACTTCAGTATATCTCATCTCGCTGTTTTACACAGAAGAGTGTGGTAATGTGGCTGAAAGTAGATGTTTGTACTTACATACAGTTTCTTGCTGCCAAATCTCTGTGGACAAACTTTTTACTTGCAAGGTATTTCATTCCTTTTGCGACCTGAAGGCCAAATCCAATTAAATCTTTTACTGTTGGATTCTGTAAAATACAAACATTTATGATTAAATGAATGCAGAAGCTTAAGGATCAGACTGCTTTATGCTGTGACTCCTTAGGTTTTACACACCTCTCCTGCCACCAGAATGATCAGGAAAGGTTGGTGCTTGTAGTGAAACTGGTTTGAGTTTAGGCCAACTTCTTACCCCCAGTAAGAAAACACACTATAAGAAAACAAAAGAGCAGACAGTCTCCAGAAGAGTAGAGTTTGCAGCATAAGCAGCATAACGTGGCCTGGGAAATGGAACAGTCTGCTGAAACCTCAGCATCACAGATGATACACAAAATTCATATATGTGGACTTAAGGGTGATAGCGTGTAACTCAGTAGAAGGTACTAATCATGAACTTGGAGCTCAGGAGATGACCAAGAAAAGAGAAAGTCCTATTTGGGACAAAATAGGTACATCAGTATGACATCATAAAAAGGCAAATGAGACCTTAGCAGTTACCAAAGGAAGATTTTTGGCAATGATTGTTAACTCTTTCTGCTTGCCTGCATGGTCTGATGATACTCAAAATGCTAAATATCAAAATAAGTATAAACATAAACCTGTAAATCTCTTATGGCAATCATATGACTTGTTATGTAATAGTAAGGATCCTACAGATTTTTGTGCTTTTGACATTTCTTCTTATAATTTTCTACTGTGGAACAATCTGATTCAACTGTGGTCATTATTCTATTTATTTAAGGAAGGACCATGGCACTGTTTACAGACAAGGGCCCTGGTGCTTGTAGAATGAAAAAAGCTCAAATGGGAGCAGGTCATGGCCTCAGAAAGCTTAACTCCTCCAAAAATTTGTCAAAATGCATTTTTTTAAAATTGTACTGCTATTGCTGATTGCCATAAAAGCAAGGACAAAATCCTATTGGCTCAGAAGTCACTTTATATTGTCCTAATACTGTGAATAGGTGAAATTCTACAGTGTAAAGTGGGTTTACACTGCGTGAGGCAAGATCTGTGGTCTCCTACTTGAGAGAAAGCAGTGAGGCACATTTGAGGAATCTACAGTCTTTCAAAGGAAATGGGGAAGATTGCTGATAAGAGAGTATTCATAATTTGTATAACAGTTCCTGTTTTTCTTTCTTAAGATAAGAAGAAAAAATATTGATAATAAATGTGACACTGGCTGGACATGGAGCTCCCTTACCTAGGAGTTGGAAGAGCAGATGTTGATGACTGGCACAGCTGTGCTAAAGTCAACTGAGGTGTGCCAGTTTAACCAGCAGATGATTGGGCCCCTGGACGTAGATCTCATAAACACATTTGTTTGTAAAGAGGCTTATGGATGGGAAATGAGAAATACTTATTGCCGATAATTTCTGGGAAACATTCTAGAGAGGAATTTGAGGGGGAGGGGAAGGAGTGGCAGTGCTGTGGCTGGGCTCGGTGCCAGACCAAGCAAGTGCTAAAGGTTAAGGTGTAGTAACAGCAGCAAGTTGCAGACCTAAGGTGATTATGAGAGCTTGTAACGTGTGGTGTTGGAGCAGGGCGTGGCCAGACGTGCATTACCATTTATACCTCACCAGGTACTTACATGAGTCTCATTCCTAATGAAGTTTCGAAGATCTCCATGTTTCATGTATGGAAGAACAACTAATGGGGATCCTTCATTGGGCAAACAGATTCCCAGGAGTGACAGAACATTGGGATGAGTGAAATCTTTCATGATTATTCCTTCTTTCAGAAACTGAGCTACTTCTTCCAGGTCTGTAATCCCTGAGAAATCCAGTAATAAAAGGAGTTAATTAAAAGAAACAGAAACAAACTAGGGTTGAAGAAATTATAAACAAATGAAACTAGGGTTCATTTCTCTACAGCATGTCATTGTCATTGCACCACAAAGTGATAATGAGAGACTACAAACATGCCCTCCACCTCCCACATTACAACCAGGTTATGTGCATTGGTTTTCCTACAGTGACCAAATACAGTCTTGGTAATTTTAACTCTGTTTCTACATTCCTTATTTTGAATGATTTAAAACTGAATAACAACACTTGAGTAAAGTTCTTAATAAATGTTGTTATAAATCTTCCTGTTTTTCCAGCAGCTTTGCCTGCTCTTCAGCAATTTCATTTCCAAACCCAAATCTTCAGTACTCAGTAGAATAAAAAAATGATGCTACCTTTCCCTTATTTTCCAGAGTTCTTTTCTTTGCAGAGGAAATACATGGACGTTTCATTTGATGTAAAAATATATATGCCAATGTGTTGTGGTAATCTGAAGTAATTGGAATTGATCCAAAGATAAATCTGATTCAGCTGCAACTAAGAATCTTTATTTGTGAATGTATACTTCACTGGAATTTATTGGTTCACCCCAGTTAACTTTGGAATTAATAGTAATGTCTCACTATTAAACATGTAACTCACTATTCAGTGACTTCACAGCACAATGAATTTTCCTGCTATCGTTATCCAGCAATGTCCCATGGTACACACAGCCAAAATGTCCTGTGTAAAAAAATGAGCGATATTAGCTTTAAGAAGTAAAATTAGCTTTCTGGTATTTTCCACTGGGTAGCAATTATACTGTAAGAAAGTGATCACACTCCATTTCTATCCAATTCCCAACACTTGTAATATATACTTCCTAACTAACATATTGAAATAAATGGAACTGGACCATTACATAAAACCACCATTCATAAAATCACCATTACATAAAACCACCACTACATAAAACCACCATTACATAAAATGAAAATACTATTTGCAGCATAATTGGTATCTCTTGACCTAAATGGAGAGTATAAATAATGACAAAGCTGGCGCCACAAATATTTCATGTTCTTGTAATGACTATGCACACAAAACCCATGTCAGGCCATTCCCATCATCTTCTCCTGTGACATAGCTGTCAAAGGAGGACACCTGGAAGGCACAGGGAACAGTTGGGAGCTGACATGACCACTGGATTGGTGGTTCCCAGTGATCTGCAAGCCCATGCTAAGTGGTCCACTGGGCTGTACAAACTTGATGCATCTGATATGTCTGATGGAAAGGACAGCCATTCTGGGATTACAGTCACTCAGGTCTTGCTATTCCATGGAAAATGTTGAATGTTAAAAGTGATGTGTTGGCTGTGGATGGTTTGGGAGTTGCTCTACTGATCACAGACTGATGACACCACTTGGCAGCTTTTTCTGTGGCCTAGTTCCAAGTATAAAATATCACTAAAAGATGATGAACAAAATTTGCCTTCTTTCTCATGGTCTAAGCAGTGAAATGAATTGCCAGGGACACAGAAATCCCATGCTTTCCTGCCAAGCAAATGATGTTGTCTACCAAAACTATGAGAAGTCAGGTTTACCAGTTTCAGAAACAGTGAAGTTTGAGCTCCAGACTCACACATTAATTTCTCCAAATCAAATTATGTATGTGCAGTTGTGGCTTTCTTTCACAGATGAACTATTTACTGGACGCTTTAAAAATACTAATATTTGCACTTAGAAAGCAAACTTTTTTTTCTTACGTGTGAGTTCTACATAGAACAAGACTATCTGATTAATTTTACTACGTTCCAGTCATAAGCTCTGGTCAGAGCTCAGCTGGCTTTGCTTTTGGCTTGAGGTAAAATTAATCCAAAGTTTGTTTTATAAAAGCAACTAAAATCCCATCAGACCACAGATTGCTTGGAGCCTGGGCACAAATCTTAAAGCTTGGATTGGGTGTGTCTAAAATATTTTGGGGTTTGGCCCATTACTGGTTAGAAAGGAGAAAATTTAAAATGGTTAATTATCTTGGTGTCATTCCAGATATTTTTCAACATTTAAAAAAATGGGAAATTACTTGGAGTTTTCCAAAACAAAAAAGAAAAAGGCCCACCCTTGCTTTGGGGATGATGAAGTGTAATACATAGAAGTGAAACACACTGACTGTTTGTTTGATTTGTGGCTCTCGTCCTGCAGAAGAGGCATTAAAAATATCATTTATAGCCAATTTTTATCAGTATTCTGATACTCAACAAGAGACCTCTCATGCATGATCTGCAGAAATACTAAAAATCCAGTTTGCACTTTGGTTACTAATAGGTACTCAATCATACAGAGTTTAAAAATGTCCGTAACAGAAGTACAGGCTTGGGCTGTGAAAGGTGAAGGGAGCTTGCTTACAAAGATGTAGAGGAATAGGAGTGATGACAGAAATTTAGGAAAATAAGAGACTTGCTAAATCAGGGACAAAACTAAGGGGAAATGAATCAGGAGCTACATATTTCTGCAGCTGGCATGAGAGGAATGAGGTGATATGAAGAGCATTTGCTGGGAGGAAACAAACAGCAAATTCCTCAGAGCTGGTGGAAACTTGAGGAGGGAAAAGGGGTGTGGGCATTTCACCTGGGCCATGGGGACTTTTACTGTATACACTAATGACTGCAGGAGTCTCCTGTGTCATCCTGACAGATAATAGGCTCCAAGTCTAAGGTCACTCGTGTTCCTGCCTCGGCATCCCCTGCCATTTAGGTGTGTGCCTTAGGTTTGACATACTATCCTGCAGCAGATTCACTCCCATACCACAGCCTCATGGACCAGAAGCCCTGGCTGAGCTTTCTCTAGCCTGGAAAAGGGTGAGAGCGAGGCAGTTGGAGGGGGACCAGCAAGTCCATGAGTTCAAAAGAGCATCATTAGTTGGCAGACTCCTTCCTCCTGATGGTGTCTTCTCCAACTGATCAGATGCACTGACTTCAAAGGAAAGCCCCTTTATTCCCCCCTTGATTCAGTACTTGGCATGCAATGCTATAAGAGCTAAAAAGCTTGAAAAAAATCTCTGTATAGGCACCTTATAACAAATGGGTGTGCAAAAAGAGGAGCAGTTTGCAATGTAAGAGTTGCAGTACCCACCTCTTCCTATTACTTCACTGAAGTGCACAATCAGACTGTCGGCACCTATAACCACATGCTGCACTTCTTTGACCAGGTCTGGATTTAAGGCACTGATGTCTATGTGGACATTAGTTTGGAGAAGTGGACTGGCTAAATCTGAGTCTCCGCTAGACAGAATCGGGGAGAGGTCAGAGTGAGGATACTGGGCAGGTCTGCACGATCCATTCTGAGACATGCTTGGAAACTGATCTGCAAAATGAACAGAAACTGTTATAATCCTTTCAAACTTCTCCTTGAAAAATGAAGAGTTTTATTGCATTGGTAAGAAAGGTTTGATTTTATCAGTTTGGAAGTGGCTTGGCTTTTCGGAAATTTTGGTCACGAAGGGAAAATGAAAATGTGCATTGGTAATCTGCCAACCTCCAGGAAAACCATGTCACTAGAAACTTATGCTTGTCTCAGCTCTACTTTTATGAAAGTAAATGGCAAAACTTCCACTTTTTTGAGGGGATGGAATGAAGCCTTGACACTTCTTGCCAAACAGAGGTTATAGCATTTCTAGTAATTGGGAGTAACAAGACTAAAACAGAAAAATGACAGCAATATGGGAGGAGGAGGTAGTGAACAATTCAAAACATGAAGCTTTTTATTATTGCCATGTTCTAATTTGGTAGGGAACTTTACACTTCACGAAGATTTCCAAAGTGCTGGTGACTAGCTGTATTTATCCAATGGTAAATATTCAACCGGGGAAATGCCTAGAGGTGATTCATTTCCTGTAACTGCTGAAGATAATACAGTTGGTGCTACTCATGAAAATAACATGAGCTATCTGATGTAGCAGAAACTAAAGTATTTCAGTAAATCCAGGAGTATCTATTTGAGATTTTTTTTTTTTTATCAACAGCATGTTGTTCAGGTATTTCAAATTGGTTTTGCTGAAAACATTTATCGTAGCATTTTGTGTGACTGAATGAAAGAACTATGTTTAGTTTATACCAATTTCAGTCTGAAATAATTTCAGTGGAGTTGATGAGCTGAATTTGGTGCAGGGTCAAAAACAAATAAAGGGGAGTAAATTTATCAACAGAAATTATCAGGTATCTTATTACAAAAAGTAAAAAGATATTGGACAGACATGGTCTATTTATTTCTGCATAAAACCTGTGAAATTTTTATAAGGTGCTTTTATCACTCTGGGTGCTGAGAAATACTCTGTTATTTTATCTAGATGCACAAATACCAACTCCTACAACTTACAAATTAGTTTATTTGTAACTAAAGGCAAATATCTATTTAATAAACACAATAAAATAATCTAGCCATGGCTGCAAAATAATATTTGCAGCTGCTAAATGTAAACCTGCATGTTTTCTAATGTTTCTTTTATTTCATTCTTTGATAATATTGATATCAACGTTGCTACAGGAACATCAGATGAACCCATGCCCTTCTCAGATGCACTCTCCGCTGTGCTTTGCCAGTACACAGCGGCTGCAGGACCACTGTGGATTTACCTTCCACCAAGGATCTTTGCATAGTTTTGTCTCATGTACCACTTTACCTTCTAATCAGGGGCACGGGCTTTCCTTTCCCTTTGGAAATTTTTCAACTGAGAAACTTCCTGTGCGAGCTGGTGGCAGCAATTAAAGAATAATACGGGAAGCTGGGAACAGGCCTGTGTCCCAGACAGCTCTGTGACTGGGGCTTGCAAAGGTTTGGAGTTGTTTCTATTGCGTTGTATACAGCAGCACTTGAAAGAGTACAAGATTATGTCTATACCAAGACTAACAAATATCTGTGATATCTCACACACCATAATGTGGCAACTCCTAATAGATAAAGGCTCTTTAATGGTAACCACAGAACATGGTCTCCACATGTGTTAAAGGAGCTTAGCATGGTATGGTAAGTGTAGCAGACTGCTCTTCTGAAGAGTACCCAGTTTAAAATTATATTATACAGCACAAAAATATATTCAGCATAGGATTATTCTTCCCTGAGACTGGCATAACGGTGCACGTGGACCTCCATTCAATTTGCCACAGTCTCCATATCCTTTTAGCTTAATTTTTAAAATTAACATTTTTATATTATACAGTGTCCCATTTTACAGGAGGGGCATTAACAGACAAAAGAATATCAGTTTACAAAACTCCATGTCCCATGTTGGGCCAACAGAAGTGCTTTATTATAACTGTAGGAAGTCACTGAGACACACTAAGCCTACAGCCACTTGATGCTATTGTTAAAATCAATCTTTTCAGAGTGGATTTGTGCATGGTGTGATGGATCTTATGACAACACAGAACCACTATATACACTAGCTCCTAATAACTTGTGGACCATACTTACAGAGAGTTTTTACTAATTGTATTTTATTTATTCCTTCTACCTGAGTAAAAGTAAAAATCCTTTGCACCTTAATCTTGGGAAGCACCTGGAAAGCTCAGTTAAAATAGCAAGCCTGTGAACACATGCGAGTCCCAAAAATGCAGACACAGACAAATCAGATGAGAAACTGAAATTAGGATACTGATCAAAATAGCTATCATCTGAAGACATATGAAAATCAAAATATCCTCCATATTGATTCCTAATAGAGGCGTACCTTCTAGAAATGTTGATCTGTAGTCTACAGATTCGCTTGAAACCATTTCTGTTGTTGGACTTACACTCCTTGCACTCACCAGCCTGTCCAGGTGAGGAGTGTGCACTCTGCCATCATAACGAACTAGGTCACTTCCCAGATCTGAAGGGGGAGGAGAAAGCAACATTAGAAAACCCTCGTGTTTTCAGTACGCCAGTATTGATTTATCTATTTATTTAAATTTAGATGTTCTGCTCTGCTGGGAAGAGGGTCAGGTTGTTGCTGTAGCAGATGTGCAGAACTTGAACTTGAGCAATTTTTACAGTGCAAGATTTTCTGCAAAAAAATCTTGTGTTGAAGACCCACTCTTAGCTATACTGGAAGATCAAAGACTGCTTTGAAGACTCGAGGGCCAGCTTCATGGTCTGACTGTGATAGTGCATCAGGACAAGACTTGGTTATACACTAGCTCCCCTCCTCCTCCCACCTTACATAGTGTGGCAGCTCCCACTGGAAGGAAACCCAGACACAGGGGTCAGAGAAGAACCAGAGTCTGACCAAGTTCCTGATTTGGGGTAAAAAAAGGCCAGGAGACTGCAGCGCTCTGTGTCTTGCACAACTCAGGCACAGGCTGGAGGAATGCAAGGCAACTGGATGAAGCTGAAGTACTTCTGATTCCATGCATGTCATTTACTCATCCCCTCTTCCAAAGCTGATTAGGGAAAAGAAGTTACTAAGTTTTCCTAATAGATCAGAGTTCCTCAGAAATCCTTCTGCTTAAGGCATAATGTGGCCCTTCACCCAGCTCAGGCTCTTGCCAAGCACTGAAATGCAACTAAACACTGGGACGTGATTGTGAAACCTCTGCTGACAGGTTACAACAGGGCAATGCATGGCAGTTAAGCAAAGCATAAAATTATGTCAGTTTTTAAAATCTAAGATAATAATGGAATTATTTAATGGGATTGACTATGATGGACCTTTAATTTGTTTCTTCTTCCTTCTCCAGAAGAAAACCATCAAAAAGATAAAAATTAAGATTGATGTTGAAAGAATTCCAGCAATTAGTCCCGTGAAATTCTGATCTTGCCGGATCAGCACTTTTCCGATAACTGTTGACAAAACTTCTTGCTTCCACTGAAATAACAAAGAAAAAAATAGTGTAATGATTTCCAAAGACAAGTAAGAACTAGATTATTAGTACTAAAGTATGAGCTGGTATGTCCCGTATGTATTAAATCTTGATTTTGTGATGCTGTACCGAGATAAGACACTGTGAGTGGAGAAATTGTTATATTGGTGTACACGAAAACAGATCTACATGTTTACGACTCATTTCTCACCTTCAAGAGCTCTGGTAGTGACACAGCTCTGTTCACCGCACACACAGCATGCACTCCCATGCACTCTGGATAACAGGGTTCCACTGATACCAGATGCTAATTCAAAATGTTAAATTCATACTTTTACTCATACAGTGCATGGAATGGGCCTATGGCTATATGGGCTGAGATGTACATTAAAAAAAATAGCCCAACTGTCTTTAACGTGTGTCCTTCTGGCATAAATATGCTGTAACATCAAACTCACTCTCTTGTTGACAGCGAGCTTGTATTTTAGTTCCCAAGGTCACGTGAGCCTGTCCCTGGCCAGTTTCTAGCTTGCTGTCAGTTTAAAGAAACAAAACTAAACAAAAAACCAACCCCCAAAAACCAATAAACAAACAAACACCAAGCAGCTAACAGGGAAAAACTGTTTTAGGTCACACAGCACTAGCTCAGTCAGCTGGAATGCATTTGGCCATCTTTTCTCTTCCTCCTGTGGAATTCATCCCTCTGGGTACTGTAATGATGGATTTGCCCGTCAAAAGAGCAAATTTTCTTCTTCGCTGGGCAGGCTACAATTTCTGAGTCTCCTTGCCAGTAAACAAGTAGAAACCTTATTTAACCCCTTTATGTTTTGTTCTTTTCTGTGCATGAAACATGTCACACATATCTGTTTCTTAGAAGTTAAGAAAATATCACATAGTAGAACTAATTGAATGCATTGTTAGTCCTGGTTGCATATGTAAAAATACAACATATTAACTGAAAGCAACATGTGCACAAGTATTATATGAAACTAGGCACTTAGAAGTCTGGGAGACCTACAGCAAAAGGAGAGCTGCATCTAATTTTATAGTTTGCCTGATGTATCCAAGAAAATGAATACTTGTTTTAAAAAAGAAATTAATATTACAATAAATTACTAGTTACCATATTAATAAGTCAAATTAGTTATTACTATTTACTTAGATTGCAGTAGCTGATAGAAATATCATTCACATCCCAGGATCCTGGGAGATGAATGTCATAAAGACATTGAAAAAATAGATGTCCCTGCTTCAAAGAGCTTACATAGACTTTGATCCTACCCACACTTGCATGACCAGCAAAGTCTCCACTGTTTTCAGTGAATCAGAGTGCAGTTTCATCATTTAAAGGTAATCCCATTCCAATTTCATTCTTTTATATCTTTAAAAAATACAAATGTATTGAAAGATTTATGTCTTATTCTATAAATCAGTATGCCTACAATTTAAATTTGTAGTAGCACACTGAATGACTCTAATGAGACCACCTTTAAAGCAATGACTCAATCATTTGTCCTAAGTGTCTTCTTCTTACAAAAAGAACTGAAATGAAATTATAAAATGCAGACAAAAAAAATCCTTCAGGAAAGATTTGATCCTCTTGACTGCAGCAGAATATTTTGTTGAAAAAAGGGCTTGTGAGTTCCAAACTAAAACTACTCCATTATAGCTTCTCATTCTTCTCCACATGTTTCCTCTTGTGTTTGGATTAATAACTGTAATTTTATTTCTGTGCTTAGTTCAGGTCCTACTTTGTGCTTAAGGCTCCAGAAAGTCTCTGTACAAACAGGTAATAACAACAATGACGATCATATTTATTTTAAAACAGCTGATATTATTTGAATTTCCATCCCAAACAAACAGGGATAGAGATATCTCTGTAAGCACAGGCTTAAGCTTAAATTTTATTTAGGCTTAAAGTTTATTGGTTCAACAGTTACACTGTGAATAATAATAAAAATGGCATTAATATCTCATGTGTGGTGTAGTTGCCTCACCTCTATATTTAGCTCACTGTTGGATTTCAGGAGATCGCTGGGAACCGTACACAGAATTGATTCTGACTGCAGGAGAAGGTTTTCGCAGCTTTTATTTCCAACTTTTAGCACCTCGCCTTTAACAGCTTCCGAATCAATATAATTTCCCTTGGAAAAACAAAATCAATTTCATATTACATAACCGTCTCATAAAAGTTAAGTAGTTACGAGCTTGGAAAATATTTTTAATGAAAAATAAATTGTGAAATAAAAGACTAATGAGAATTTACACTGTCCTGTCAATATGCATGTATAGGCTTATTTCATGTAAATATGACTTTGACAGACAGGCCAGTGTAGGATGGTAAACTTTACAGATAAAATCTGCTGTCATTTATTCAGCCCATACACACTTCTGAAATTGTAAATGTCTGAGGGATTAATCCTGTTGGTCCTGTTTAGATTTTAGCATAATTTCTTCAAGAAAGGACACATTATGTAACGCTGTTGTTTACACAAAACTGGCATTATATTATCCACAAGCTAAAGGCATCTCAAACATTTTATTTTGAAAGTGGTTATGGTAGCAGAAGTGAAGCTTTCAAAAATAAGTAGTTAAAATAGTACACAAGTCTGCTAAAATCATGTTCCACAGACCAAAAAGGAAAAATCCTTGGTAAAAATGAGGCATGAAAAGTACACTTCTTACCCAGAAAACCTGCTCTCACATCCCAGACTTGGATGAAAAATTATTCCTTCTGATATTGTGACAGTAGAATCCAAAGGCCAAGTTTAGGATCTTTTGTGCTCAGGAGTGCACCTCTATTTTAAAGAAGCTGCCCTAGCCCATGTACAGCCCAGGACAAGATGAAAGAAGAGGCATATTAAGCAGGATTGAAGGGGAGAAGGCAGAATGGGACTACTACAGGCTATTTATGTGGGCTGGATCTGGGAGTTTTCCATGAGAAGGGAGGAAGACATCACAGCTGACACCACTGTGAAGCCTTGTATATTGGAAAGGAAGCAAGAATCCCATTCTGAAGGGCAAAAAATAATCTTACTTTGGCATATGTTTTAGATCTGCTTCAGAATGAGACTGAACCCTGGGAAAATTGTAATAAACGTATAGGAGAGCCAGCTTAATGTCCTATTTTGATGGCAAAGCCACACCCCAGGTAAATGCTTTTTAATTGCTGGCCATAAAAGTCCATTTTGTGCTCTATCTTCTGTCTAGTCGAACCCATTTTGTTTGGTGTTAAGCAAGAAAATACTCCTGGGCCAGGCAGCATATGAATGCTTATTGCTTATTAGTTTGGAGACTTGTGGCAGATTGTGAGCCATTCATGTTCAAATCTTTCCTCTGAATGATGTACCTCAAAAGACTTAAATTTTATTCTTCCATCTTCAGGATAAATATATTATCCTGGAGAGTGTGGTTGAGTGGTCTCTTCTTCTACACCAAAGCCTGGAATTTTTTCTCCACCAAAATTGATGGAAAAATAGGAAAAAAAAATCATACTGATATTTCCTAAGGTGGTCTTTAGCCAGTTACAAAGATGGTAGCTTTTACTTACCACTATGACCATTACGTTACCATTAATATAATTTCAAAGATATTCACTATGATATCTAAATATATTAAGAGTTTTCAAAATGCTTTCAGCAGTGCCTTTCCTCTTCTTGGGACAACAGAATTTGCCTACAATTTTAAGAAAAGGAGGAAACTGGCTCCTTTGAGAACTGGAAAAAAATATTTCCTCTTTTCAAATGTGTATTACCTCTTTCTTGGTGAGCAATGTCCTTGAATGAAAGCTGGAGAAGTTAATCTTCAAGCAGTACTGGGTAGCTGTTGCAACCCAGTCCGATAGCACAGCCACCTCACAACTTCAGAGAGATGGGAATAACTTGGGTAAAAGTCTAAAAGCAGCAGAAGAACAGTAAACTAACTAAGGTATGGAAATTCTGAGACTGGTGTCAGAAGCATTTTTGAGGCTTCCAAGCAGAGTGAGCAGGTTGACTTGGGAAGAATGAGGAATTACTGCAGCTGCAGAGGTTCCTCTTCAGCTTGCTTAAAAATACCACAGTTTCCATATTGCTCTCTCTTTTGGACCAGGTTTTGAGAGTAACAATTTCCTATACAATGTGAAAGAAGATTGACAGAAGTGCCAGAGCACAGCCAAGATCTCAGATGTGCTGTATAGCATGCCAGTTGTTACACACTGAATTACAACTGTGCTATGATTTCTCTAGTGGAAGACTTGTATTTGTAAATATACTTTAGTTTCTGGTGGCCCATGCCTAGGCCTCATCTGGAACAATGCACAGGGTCCCTGCACCATCTTAGTGCACAATCACAACCCCAGAACAGACCAGGCCTCTGGGCTAACTGAAGAAAGTTATTTGTTTGTATTTGTATATTTATTTGTTGCTTAGTTGTTTGGGGTTTTGGTTGGTTTTTGTTTTGTTTTTGTTTGGTTGTTTTTTTTCCCAACAGCCACGATGCTCTCAGCTGTCAGCAGTCCAGCTTGTAGGTCGGATCAGTGGCTTCTGGGAGAGGCAGCAAGTGGACTGTCCTTTTCAGCAGACTCACCAGTGAAACACCAGAATTTCCATGCTGGCAGGAGATGGGAGCACTTCTGAAGTGGTGTCTTCATGGTGTTGAAGCAGAGAGTTGTCTGGTACCACTCTGTCATGACCCCTCTGACTGAGGCATGGTGGGCACCAAGAGACTTGAAAGAGCCACGTTCTTGGCAGAGGAAGACAGTGATGATGTGGGATGTTGAGAGGCTGGCACTGAAGGCAAGGAGGACTGGCATTTGTGGCACACAGTGCCCTGGCTGTGTTTTAAATAGAAAACCTAATGTTTCTTGTATATAACATTTTCTTACAAAAACATCTTGTGGTTATCAGGGGAAACCAAACAGAACATTTCAGTCGGTACCCAGTGTCATTTGATGAAAGCCAAATATGTCACACTAGATTAGTTAGATTGAAAAACTTGTGATAAAAGCTCCCTCCGCCCCTCTGAAACTAATTAAGAAAGAGATAAAAGAACTTTGGTTTGGTAGAACAGACTGTTCACTGAAGCAAGCTGCCATTTAATTTCATGCTGAGCTTGCTTAATTACTTCACAAAATATGATCATGAGGCATGTAAACTTGTTTGTGTGTATTTTTGAATGTGGGTACGGGGTGAGGGAAAAGTGTTGCCAATATGGCTTGTAATGCTCTTTTGGCTCCTGACTATAATTTATGAAAGTTGTCTCACTGTTTTGATAAAAGCACACCACTATAAGTAATTCTATTTAGAGGAAGATGTTAAATTGGTGCCTGTTCATGCTTCGTTCCAGCAGACCAGCTTTCACTAATGCTGTTCTCCAGCTGGTTGTCAGGAAATAATCAGGACATTAGGCTTAGGGAGACATCTACCTTGGGTGCCATCACCACAGGTCAATACTACAAAATTGTGACTTTGGTCAATTGTCAGTATGAAAATCCTCAGTCAGCCTTTCTTATTTGAATGTTTTTTCCCAGCAATAAACAGCACCAGAGACTTCTTCAGGGAGAATAAATGAGTAAACAAAGTAGAGAGTTAAAAAACCAACTAATTTTTGACCCTCTTGTTTCTGAAGATTATAGAGCAAGTCCTCATGGACGCACTTCCAGGCAGAGGAAGGACAAGAACACGACTGGGAACAGCCAGCACAGGTTTCCCAAGAGTGTATTCTGCCTGACCAACCTTCTATGCTGACAGGACTGGCTCTCTAGTTGAAAGGACAGCACTGGACAAGCAGACCTTGGTTTTAGCAAGTTTTGCAACACAATCTCTCCTAGCAATCAAAAAACTTAGGATGGTATGGACTGGATGGATGGTACATAAAATGAGTGAAAAACAGATTGTATGGAGATCAAATCTTCATTTGTCAATGGTTGATAGTGAAACCAATACTGCTTAAAACCTTTTGACAACTTGGACAAAGGGATAGGATGCACTGTCTGAGCTTTCAGATGATATAAGACTTAGGAAAATGACTGATATACTGGACCATAATGTGAAATTAGGCAGCAGTATGCCTCTTTAGTGACGAAGGCTCAGCACACATTTTAGCAGCAGCAAAGCCAGTAGATTGAAGGTGATTGTTCTGGTCTGGTCAGCACCTGTGGAGCCACACCTTGAGAATTGTGTCAAGTTTTGAACCCCACAGAAAAAGAGAGGTACTGACAAACTGGATGAAGTACAGAAGAGGGCCACTGAATTAGGAGGGGAGCTCACGCATAAGATACACAATGCAAGGCTAGTCGAACTGAGTGTTTTAAAGCTATAGAATCTCCATTCTTGGAGATTTTCAAAACTCATTTACACAAAGCCATAGGCAGCCTGACCTAATTTTTAATTTAGCCCTGTTTTGAGCAGTGGGGTTAGACTATGAAGACCTCCAGAGGTTCCTTCCAATCTACATTATTCTGAATTTTTTCCCAAATTAGTCCTCTTTCCAACTGGTTGATATGCATGACTTGGAAAACACTGGAAAACACTGCTGTCATTGCACAGAGGCACTGAGCCATGCAGCAGCTATATATTCCCAGATCTGTTGACCCGCACAGCAGAACTCTTTCTAGCCTTTCTCCATAACTGAACAAGACATTTGCTCTGCATTGAGAAAGAAGTGATTGTATACAATATAAAAAGTAAAAATCAGACCAATTATTCTTTGGTATTTGCCCAAAACACTTTGTAGAGATGGATTACTATGCAGAGTTTGACTGGAACTCAGCATGGCTGACAGGAACTCTGAAGTAATCCTTCTGATGTCTTGCAGCCCAGAAGCTGGCCCACAGGACCATGTTGGATTCAAAGATTTCTTCAAGAAATCAAAAACTAAAAAATTTCTTCAAGATTTCTTCATTGTGATGGGGGAAAAGTTTTGGCTTACAGAGCTATGCAAGAGTGACACAAAGAGATGATCTAAGCATTAAGACTGATTATCTTCCATAAAACATTTTTATCCATTATATTTTAAATAAATTATAGATATCTATGTGAATAACATATAAATACCAATAAATTTTCATAAGCATTCACTGTAGACATACCCATATTTATACGTTTTCTATTTAATACTCAGGAAAAACTAGACTTCGAGAAATTGGACTCTCACAAAATGGATTTAACTTTCTCTGCAGCACTGTAGTAGAGAGCAACCTGTGCTATTGAGGACCCCAAATTCCTAAGAGATGCTTCTCAGTGCTATGTAGGCCATTCTCAGTGCACTTTGAGGAGTCATTCAGCATCAACTTTGCATTTTTCATGGACCCATAAATATTTAGGCTACAGCAGTGACTGATCCTCATGAGTGACTTTGTGCACAGGCCAGAGTTTCCCTCAGCTCAAGAGAACGTAAGAAGCCAGATCCCATCCTTTGTGAGGAAGGACAAATAACCGTGTGACAGTAAGAGCCAGGACACATAACCATGTGACAGTAAGAGCCAGGACACATAACTGTGTGACAGTAAGAGCCAGGGCTCGTGCGCAGACCACATGCTTCAGGTTCTGGGCTGCCAGCCATGTTTAATCCTGAGCTGGTGGTGCAGCTTATTGCAATCAGAAGCTGATGCAGCGTGGTCCTCCCATGAGGACAAGGAAAGCCCCTCTCCCATCCCACCTGATGACAACAACCACCCTGGTGCATATATCTTTGTTTTCAGCTCTGCGTCTTTTAAATTGTGACAACTGGGCTCGGGTGAATGCAGTACTGAACACACTGCTCCCTCTGCCCTCGCTTCCTCGGGGCTTCCTTTATTTCATCAAAACGTCTGTTCCACGCTGTGCTGCTGATGTGCACTTGCGAATAATTGAAAAACTTATTTCAGCATTTCTTACCTTAATTTCCAGAACATTTTGGTTGCCTCTTGAGATGAACACTGTCTTTTCAAAATGCTTAAATACAGGATTATTTACGTAATCAAAATCAAAGTACAGGGAGCTGACACCGTCAAAAATAAAGAACACTTTGGTTACAAAGGGTGGTTGGAGATTGAAAGCTTTCAGTGAAGGTGTTGTACAGCAGATTATCTCTGAGCTAGAGCGGTGGCTACATGCCTATAAGAAAAAAAAAGAGGTAATTGCAGTATGTACATGCAGAGGAAGTCACTGATTAATGAAACTTTCTTTAACAATACACATATATTGAAAAAATAAACACCAAGGGTCTTGTTCTTCTTTAACTAAAGAAAAATTCTGATCAGTGCTACACAGCATTTATGTAGAGCTGGGAGAAAAGTATAAAAACTTCATGTCAATGGTGTTTGCACTCTTGTTGAGGAAATGTTCAAGTAAACAAGCTTCCTGGCCTGATTGTTCACAGCACTTTTAAAGTAAATATTTTGCAGATAATTAATGGAAAATTATTTCCAAAGCCAAGGACCATCAGGAGGCTAGCCTGGTGTACTGAGCAGCCATAGTTCAGGTTACCCAGCCTGTCACAGTGACTGCAACATGCATTTCTCTTTCTTTTTCACTACCAAAGCAATAGTAAGGGACCAGAGGACAAGGTAAAAGCCAACAATGCTAACAGGAACAGTGGAAAACAGAAGTAAAGCACTGTTTACCCACAGTGTAGCTATGTTTCCAGAAAGGCACTGCAGACTCTGTGAGAAAGGGCTTTAGAGCCAAAGCCACTGTGGATTCAAGCCACAAAAGCTCAGCAAAGTGTATCTTCTTTCTAAAAATGTATATTTAAAGCCCCAGATGTGTGGCACTTGGTGTCTAGGTACACAGTCATGCAAGCTCCTGCTGAGAGTGCTGCCTGTGGGACACACTTTGCACTGCATCTCAGACTAGCAGGGATGTTTGCCCCTCACTGCAGTGCAGAAGCCACCTGACAACAGGCATGAAGCCACACTTGCCCCTCACTCTGCCACTGTTCCTCATGACAGCCTGCACTGGGGGAAAGCTGCTGGTGCACCCCGTGATCAGAAGACCTTCCAGAGGATGCTCTGTGCTATGGGGATGTGATCCAGTACAAAATGCAGGACTCGCCTGAACTGCCTTTGCAGTTGACAGAGGGACAACAGCTCATCTACAGTGGTTTCATCTGATCCACCTTAGATGACAATCTAATCTTTAATTAGATTAACGGTGCTCTCGAAGAGTCAACTTTGTCTGGACTGTGAAGGTTTCTACAGGAGTACTTTGCTTACAATGTCAACAGCACATCTACAAACACCAGTGGGAGGCACAGTGCGTGCTGGACTGCGCCATGCAAACTGCAGAGCGGCTCGTGTCACTGTCCCCTCCCTGTGCCTGCCCTTCACGCTGCCTACCAGCGATATGGCTGAAGGACTTCTGCCACAAACACAGTTGCTCCAGCTCCACAGAAGTATTTCTCTTCCAACTCTACAAACCTTCTGTAAGTAGTCCCTTGTGCACTGTGCCCTGAGAGCAGTTCAAACTTTTTCTTTTTAAAAAGTATAAAAGAGCATATCTGACATGTGTCCCAGAAAGACTGGGGCTAAGCTCCTCATCATCTTAAATCTTACATTTGTTCTACAAGAGATTTCCTTGGAAGATCAACAATGCTCTTGAATACCTTTGCATCCAGAGAAAGCCAAAATACATATTTTTCTGTTTTGTTTTTCAAAATAAATTTGTTCTCATTATCAAGTGCTGCCTGAAGGAGCTTTGAAATTAGTTTAAATTAATGCAACATAACTTTGCTGTGTTCAAATCAGTGACATAACCACTCAGGCTGTATCAGCTGTATACCTGCATTAGCTTGAAAAGTGGGATTAAATTAGCTATCTGCAAATCAGGGCTTTTTCTTATCACCACAGCAATTCATGTTTCTGTGAATAATATTGTGAAATCTTGAATCTGCCAAAGGAAACATTTTCAACATTCTGAGCATTACAGTTTTGGAGCTCTTACGTGTCTGTGAGATGTGACTCAGTTAACTTGGTGGAGCTCTCTGTGATGCTAATGGGACTTGCACCTGTGTATCTAACAGCCCTTTTATACTCCTAGCAGAAATTCAGAAATATTTTTGTAACCCCCATGTCAACAAGGTAAACTGTGGGACACAACACAAGGCAGATTTTTGCTCCATTTGCTTACAGTATCAGACTGTTCTTTTGAATACCTTGTTATATACCACTGACCATATCTCAGGCTTTGTTCTATCACATAGATCTAGAAATAAATTTCAATTAGTATGGAAATAATAAGATGCATCATTAGTATAATGGATGATCAAGCCATACTTTTCCATGATACATGAATATTCGTTAAGATATCTATCATATTGTGTCGATTCTTAAAAAGGATTACTAAAATATATATAATTATAAACCCAAGTATGTCCCAAGTAATCATTATATTTATTTGATTAATGTAAATTCATTAGACTCTTTATCTACTGTAGAGTAGTGATGTCCATTAAATGAATAGCAGTGGTATTCATAACTTTGTTTGTGGCTATCTATTAGAATCAGATACTTTACTTTATCAGGCTGGTCTCTGAAGCAGAAGCTTTCAGAAAATGATAAAAATCTAATAATACTCTTCGGAGGGGATGCAATGTGACTGATTGGTAAGGTCAAGAAAAATCTTATTTGTAATGCCCTTATTGGTACATGATTTGACATGACATTTTTACCTTGAAATTGGTTTTAGCAATTGAAGAATATGATGGTTTAGTTTTCAAGAAATATTGGATTGAGAATCTCCAAGAAAACCCCCCTAATTCAATCTATTGCCTTCTCAATTAAGATACTGCCTATCACCCAGCACCTTTAACTTTTATTTAATTAAACTTTAAAGTACATTCACTTTAAAAGCCAAACCTACATTTTTCTTGTTACTATAATCTACATCTGAAGACAAAGAAGAAGAAAAAATATAAGAATTATGGAGCATTTCACAAGCATAAGTAAATGCTATACCCCAAAGGGAATAATAATCCATTGCACAATGCATATGACTCATCACTTAAGGTATGTATTCTTGTTCCATTTGTAAAATATGACCCTTGAGGCAATTAATTCAAACCTGACCTACAGAACCTGAACTTCAGTGCCCAATTCAATTTTTTTTTCATCTGATAGAACAACAGGAAAAGTATGAGGGAGGCTCTCTGAGTTCCAGAGGTCTCCCAGCAGCTGACCCAGATTAGAGAGGGGCAGTTGGATGTGTGTTACAGGATCTGCAGCTGTCAGAAAGGAGAAAAGGGCCAATTTGTTCTTTCATAAAAAGCAAACTTTTGGACTTCCAGTGAAGAATGAAAGATGAATGAAGTTAAAGACAGACCTGGAGACTCTCCAACCATCTTTGCCAAAGGATGATTTCTCAATAGAAAGAGAAGAAAATACAGGTCCAACATGAAGAGAAGCCCATTAAGAAGACTTTTCTGCGTAAAGCAGTGACACTCAAGCAGCGTATCTTGAGGGTTTTTCAGAGAATTCATTACCTTTTTCTGCCATTCTGGGTGGTACAATGAATGATCCTGATGGATTGGTAGCCTTTTAATTTTAGTTTTCTTCTTGGATGAAGGCATGGGAGATGATACTTCTATCAGTCTATCAGATCATCAGACCAGAAGGTAGAGTAAAACCTCTCTTGCTGTTGGGTCTGAGAGCCAGCCCTTTGCACAACATGATCAATATTGATGGGGAGTCCAAATTCCTCCCTGGGCTTGGGATGGTCAATGTAGCTTGTAGCACTGCATCCCTGGCACCCTGGTGATTTCACACAGTGGCTTTTCCCTGGCATCCCCTGCTGTACCCTTTCCCTGGCAGGAGATGTGCGTGAGATACAGATTTGGCACAGAAAGAAAGATGAATTTTCCTCTTTGTGGGGGAACTCTTCACTGGGCTTCTGTGGCAGCTTTGTGCCACAGATCCAAGCCTAGGTGTCTTCGTTTAGGGAATCGTGAATATCTTCAATAATCACACACTCACTACCCACACTTTACAGGGAATTTGTTTTATCATTATTGAATACATCTAAGGCAGACACTCACTGCTGAATTCTAGGCATCTTGATGAATATGAGTATGGATTGCTTACAGACTTGTAAATAGTGAATGGACTGCAGAGTATTTTAAAATTCTCCTGTAAAACAGCAGGAAATAGCACCTGGCGGGGAGAAATTACTAAATGCTGATGAACATTCAAAAGACTACTTACTGAAGAGATAATTAAAAGTCTGTGGAAAGAGATCTTGCATAGCTACAGGGTCAGTTGTTGAAGGTCGTGTATTAAAAAATGCTTTTCCTTAGTTTTGCAGCCTTGCATATCTTGGGACATTCATTGTTAGAAGAGATTAGGCAGTGGGAATATATATCCAAATTAGTTAATAGATGGAATATTAAAAGTGCTACAAGAAAGGATCCCCAAATGACCACTTGTCCGCTTTGGGGGAATCAATGCAAACTACAGGCTTTCAAAGAAAAAAAACATTATTCCAACTGCTTCAGAAGCAGAAGAATCATCTAGCATGACTTACAGCACAGGTTCCTGATCAAACACCATTCCAAACTGTGCCTCAGGTAGTTTTACAGGCACAATGAAAGGAGGGAACAAGCTGCTTCCCTGCTTGTGTATCTCACACAGGAACTGGATATGTGAACAGCAGTGAGAAGGTTTCTGTATTCTTATGCATTCTCTAGAGCTCTTGGGAATTTATGCAGCACTGCCTAAATGCCTACTTTTTTTCCCTAGTCAGAGCAAATGATCAAAAAAACTCATGAAATAGAAATTAAAAAGAAACACATTGCAATTATTGAAACATATGGTTCAATACATTTTTTCACTCATTGAAATAAATTCAAAGAAGGCAAAATGTATTATTTTGACAGTGTTAACATAAAATGTAATATAAACACAAGTGTGAACACAGTACTGAACAATTTCAAGGAAATTTAAATAAATATGAAAAGAATACCGTAAAATGGAAACAAGGCAATTTTTGCTCTATAGAAGAAAAATTTTCAGATATACTAAACTACAAACATGAAAGCTGAAAAGCTCAACTTGAATGCTTCTTCTACAGGGGACTGGCATATTGAGCTCAAAAGTTTCCAGTCTCAGTGAAACTGCACTTCTTATAGGAAGCTCTTCCAGAAAAACTTTTTTATCAGTTGTACCACTCACCTCTACCACCGGGAAGGAAAGAGGCAGAGAAAAGCAAATGCCCCAGGGCATGTCTTCTGGCTCTGCTCCCTGAGATTTTGGGATGCAGAGCATCCCCAACAGCTCCTGCTGTTTACAGAAAGGACCCTCCACTTACACTGTGACTCCATCAGGACACTAGGCCACAATTAAACCTGAGGACAGAGAGCTGACAGGAAAAGGTGAGACCCATTTTAAATTGGGCACCACCAGTTTTAGGCAAATGGAAAAGGGTCTGGGAGGTGGGGAAAAGAGTCAGAAGACCTCTAGGAAACAACACCTATCAGGAGAATTTGGAGTGGTTTGGTTGTTTTAACTGGAAAAGAGAAAGGTTGAATCATAATTTAGTGCAAATATATAAAATTAGCAGGAGAGACTGATAATCTGTTGCTTGTATCCACAGAGGGTTAAACACAAAGATAGGTAATTAGCCACAGGATTTGGGTTAATTATTAGAAAGAAGTCTTTCCAAACCACTAGGTAAGCAGGTAGAGCAGCTCTCTCTAAAGCTTGTTTAAGCATGATTGTGAAATTTCTTTCACAAGGAGCTTTAATAACAGCCTAAACGAGTATCTGTTAGGCAGTGGTCTGGGTACATTTGCTCCTGGCACAGTGAAGTGGGCCATGCTTGGCCACTGTGGTCCCTCCCAGATGTACTTTCCTTTGATGCTTTGGGATGTGTTTCAGTGCTGGCTTTGGTTTTCCCAAGAGCCAGAGTTTCTGAATGCTGACAAAAGCAGCTTCTTGGAGGAGGCTAGCGAGAGAAAACTGAAAAGAAAAAGGGCTTAAATAATAATTTTAAAAAATGACTCATTTAGCTATCCTCTCCCAAACGAAGGAAGCAAAAAGACATATCACCTCAGCTATGCACTTCTGGAGCACTTCTTTAGTCTGTTCAGGAAAACAACATATCTTCTCCTTTATAAATGGGATATAAATTGGTCTGGATCTCTGCTGGAAATAGTTCCTCTTTGTTGTTTATTTTTGTAATGACTGGATGAAATGTTGGGGTTTTTTGGTATATCCCTCATGCAGAGAGCCCAGAACTTCCAGTGCAGGATGGGTAAGACTGCAGCCATAGGCATCCTCCACCAAAAATTTCCTCAGTTACACAGTACAATCTTGTTTTGCCACTTATAAATCTTCCCTTTCCACCTGAGAATTAATACTCTTCCTTTAGAAATATGCTTGAGGTAGAGAATAGTGGCAAAACAAATGGCTGCCACAGAGGCAGGGAAGGTGACTGGGTGCCAGAAGCCTTTAATTTCAATAAAGCAAAAATATTTTGCTTGGGCAATGTCGAAGTATAAAACGCTCTGGATTATAATCTATTTGAGGTTATATTCCACCTTTTGTGCAGGGAGAATGAACTTGTATACAGCTGCTCATACAAGGGGGGAAATTTCTTAGAGATCAGCAGCAGCAGGAGATTTGTTTGTTGGCAAATGTCAAACACACTGTAAGGTATGAAAAGAAAAAGAATAAAAGAGATAATTCTGACTGACTAAGTACATGTCTTTTTTCAACAGCAGGTTAGAGGCAGGATGAAAGCAAAACACTGCTCAAAGGCAAGGCTGCTCCCCAATATTTGGGGGAAAGAGTAAATTCTACGGTGTTTATTGCCTGGAGCAGCCAGTCACTTTTGGACAGTGGATTTTCTTTAAAACTTCAGATCTTTCAAATCTGTTCCAATTCTAAGAAGCCCTAAATATTTGACAGGTATGCAGTATCAGGGCCTGAAGAGAAGCAATATTGCATATTCCCAAAGGGGAACAGAAAAAACAAACAAATGATCTTTACACAAAGCAAAATCTCAAGACCTGATTTCAGCAACGATCTTTTCCTTCAAAATCCTTTGTGCTTAGAAATAATTATGCTCACATTACTCAAAATCTAATAAATTTTGAGTTTGGTAGATTTCACTGCAAGGTTTTATTTTCTGACTGATGAGTAAAGTGACTTTTTGATAACACTTAACACTGTGTTTCATTGGAAAGGAACTGATTTTTAGATTAAAATCTGAACCCATTAAATTACAAGGCACGACTACATGCTGCGGAAGTTCAGGTCCTGACACTCATAATATTATACAAATTAGGATCATGAAGAATATGATGACCTTGAAGCTATAAAGGACTGCAAATTTGCAGACATACCATTTAAAATGCATTGAGCAAAACCTAGGTCTAATAGTTAGAATTCAATTCAGGAAACAGTGTATTATGATCATTAGAAATAAGCTGAGAATATGAACAGTAAGTACAATACAAATGTATAGACAAAAGCTTACAGAAGGCAGTTTCAGTAAAAGTAGATGAGAAATGCCATTTTTGCCTTATAAGAATTAAAGCAGATCACATGGTCATATCTGTGTTTAGATTTGGACACTGTGTAGTGACAACTTAGGAACAAAAAAAAAAAGAAGACTTACATCTCTGACTGACCTGCTGTTTAAGCAGAGGTACCCAATAGCTAGAGCCCAAACCCATCTTAAAACTTAGTTGCTGAACTTTGATAAGTTAGGACAGATTTCCCCAACAGAGATTTTGGCAATCAGAAATTCTTAAAAATAATACTTACTTTTGATTTTATATATTTACTCTTCCTCGTCCTTTGATAAATATCCACGGTCACCACTTGAGTATCACAGTAGTGCCTGAACTTGTCATGTAATCTGACATATCTATATTGCATTGGTCTGTGTCTAGTCACTGAATTTGTATTGTTAAATTAAAATACAAAAATCTTCTTATTGGATAGTGTACTAACCTTATTTCTTTGGAAAAGGTTTCTTGGAAATGGTTGTTTTATCCTCACCTTAATTTCAGATTTGTTTTGAATTTTGCCTATACAGTGAAAACAGTCTTTTCAGAAAACACCAAAACATCAGTAGAAGCCCCAAAGTTTCAAGGCAAAAGTCAAAGTATTTTGACTGAAAATTCACAACCACACCAAGATGAAAAGATAACAGATTGTCTTCTCTAAGACTGACTCACCACAGAGAAGTTCATTCCTAGTTTGGGTACAGTAATCACCATCTGAGGAAAGCACACTGAGTTCAAGTTGATTCCCTGAGCTGTGATTGTACTTCCACCACTAGGAAAATTTACCAAAAGAAGAAAAAAAAGGAAGGAAAAGAAAAAGAGAAAATAAGTAGTATAAATAACTGCTGTGATAATGTAATGATAATTACAAATTATATTTTAGAGTAAATGATAACATAAAGCCAGAATTAGGGATATATATTGGGTAGATGCAAATACATAGCTTTGAGCAGTGAGATAATTTTTCTGGGAAACAGATTTTACATTTACTGTAACAACTAATCAAAAAAAGAAAAGAAAAATAATTTTTAAAACTGATAAGCCAGGGTGTAAAACAAATGTGTACATTTTAAAAGAGGTCACTTTTTTTGTAATTAGCATTTGCTAACTAACTTATTTCACCTATTGCATTCAGTGGTGCTGAAAAAGGTGTCTGTTTTACTGCTGACATTTTTTTGGCAAAGGCTGATGTCTTGGATTAGAGCTACCGAGACCATAAATATGTCACTTGAAAACACACACATACTACCATACATATATATTCATAATGTTTATACAGCACTGGATTTAGACTATTTTAAAATCCATTTGCTCTCCTGAGTCCGCTGACTTGTCACATTAAATGATTTTGCTCAGCAATCAGTGTAATGTCCAGACACAGTATAGGAGACACACTTAGCTGTGCAGTGGGTATCTCGGCAGGACATCACAGGTAGGCTCAGCAGCAGCTAGGAATGAAATCACAAAGAGAAAAGAGGCACCCTTCCCCCTTCTCCTTCACCTTTGAAAGGAAATGATTTGCCCTCTGCAACTGCACCATAATAGAAACAATTGGCATGGAAGATAGAGATAAAAATGCAATTTCTTTTGATATATTGCTGAGCAGCATAGCCGTTCTTTGTTCATTTGTTGCTTTTCTTATTTCTATAAGAAAATTTTACTCACCTAAGAAAAGATTTGGCTGGATGAATTTTTAAAACAACTGGGTCTTCTCTGTATGTGAAATGGCTGCTTGTGTCTCGAATAGCTTCATCGATTTCCATTCTCACACGATATTCCTGGGGAATTTGCTGTGCTGGAGTGTAGCACTCCACAGTGCTCACCGATATGCTGGGAGGACTGAAATCAGATTGCTTGTCACCATTATAAAACATGTACTTGGCTTAAAACACTGTCCTTTACTGAGCCCCAACATTGCCTAAGGATCTGTTTGTAAAAAAATGTCATTGATTTTCCTGCTGGATAATCAAATTGCAACAAGTAAGCATGACATAACGTGGAAATTGCAACAGCATGGCTTAGGCTCAAGATTCATCTTAATTCAGTTGTCTTGCACCTTGCTTGATGGAAGGTGTTGCCCTGATACTGGTGACAACCCCATGAGCCCCTGAACCCTGCAAAGGCAGCTTCCAGCCTGGAAAACAAGAGCACACTCCAGGTTTAAGGAGAATGACTTGATCTGCTATAACCAAAGGATAAGGCCTCTTTCAAATCCACGGGACTTACTCTGTGTTAAAAGCCTCAAGTAAAGGTGCTCGTGTGGGATGTACCAGATGCTGAGGGGCAGGTACAGGGCAAGGAGAAAGAAGAGGGAGAAAATTCAAGAAGAGCTGGCTGAATTCAGCACATCAGCCGAGTGTCTGGGATATTCACCTTTCCCTTGCTATCATGCTTGTCTGTGGAAGTCTTCTTCCTCCTACACTGAGCTCAGTGGCTGAGTGGGCAGGAGGAGGATCCTGAAGTTTGAAGCACATGAAATGTGGCCAGATGGAGAGGGCACATCAGAGACAAGGGTGGCAACTGACTGGAGAAGCAAATGTAACTCTACCAGCTGGTTTCAGTGATTTGGGCCCAAGCACATCCATGGGCCATCCAAGTGAGGTCATTCTCATAGAATGTAAGAGATGGTCTCCAAATTAGACAAAAGGGACATTTGCTACAACTTACGAAGCTTTCCAGAAAGGTGGGGTTCACCATAAGGGATAGTGATTCATTCATCTGTATCTGAAAGCTTTTTAACACCTCTTAAAGGAAAAAAACCAACCCTTACTCTAGCTGTCCTCAGAACTGGGAAAGCTGCCTGTTTAGCTAGAGAAACACCTACCTTGAGAAATTGTTTTAGACGTGCACAGAAGTCTACAGGCAACTTGGCTAGTGAGAAAGAGGGGTGCTGGAGATGCTTACTGGTTAAGTCTCAGCTATTGTTCAATACCTAGAGGTCCACCTGACCAGCATCTGCATCTGAGCTGGCTGCTGTCCCACCCCATAGTAGATGTCTCAAATGAATCATTACCAAAAGGTTTATATATTTCTCCACTAGTTGACCAATTGAGACGAAGACACCAAGAAATGCAACCCTAACTATCAAGGAACAGAAGTGATGAAGTTATTTTCAGTGATCAGACTTGAAAATCTAAATCCTTTTCCTTGATTTAGTCAGACTTGGCTGATTTGATTAAGAACACACAATAAATCATTTAGCAGTAAAGAATAAATTTCATCTCTCTTGACTCTGAGTCCTGTGTTAACTAGTAGGCTACTGCTTCCCCACGGTCTCCAAAAGTGTCAAGTTTTATTACTATGACTTTCCATAATCATTAGATGATGCTCAAATTTCAGAGGAATTGCTGGATATCCTGTTTCTGGAACACAGCGGGCCAGATTCTGCCCTTGTCCTCAGAGGTGACAATTCTGTAATCATCCTCCTGTACCTAAGCACAGAACGAAGTAGAATTTGTGCCATGGTAGAATGGCTACCAAATTCAGAACTCGTCTGCCCATAGCAGAGAATCTGTGCTTGGTATTCAACATTTATATACAGCTGTGGTTGAAGGCATTTCCACACAGAACACATCAAAGATTCATGACTGAGCTCCTACTGGATCCAGTAAAGAGACACAAGAAATTCTGGCTTAAACCTCCAAAACAATTTTCTACATACCAGGAAAAGTATGATGCTGCCAAACTGATGCTGCCTCTGTTTTGTAGGCTGTTCTCTGACAGCAGTGCAGAAATAGTCTCCTCTGCATGGGATAGACACTGCCACACTGGTCAGGTTTCCACCCAACAAGGCAGTAGGAAATGGTAACTTGTGCCCACTGGCTGCTCACTGGCAGCTGCTGCATGAACAGCAGCTCTTGCTAATACGAGAGAGAGAGCTGAGTATGTGGGAATCAGGGTGGCAAAAATGATGGCAAATAAGCAGTTTCTTGTCCATTAGAAGCTGATTTGATACTTCTCTATGCAACCTTTTAATGAGGTTAATGAAGACATTACAGAATAAACAAGACTTCCAGAGAACTGTAGTCCCTTCTAGAAATCTTTCAGGTATCCTAAACTCAGGATAGATACTGCTTATCATATAAATTCCCCAATAAGTAACACAAGGAGAGGAAAGCAAATGTTTGAGTTTGGTTTTTAAACTCCAAGGCTTTTAATCAAGACATTTCAGCATTAAAGGCATTGTGTTTTAGCTCGTACATTACCTTTTCAAAGTGCATGGTTGCCCACCAACAAAAATCCTCATGGATTTCCCACTGTCTAGGTATTTTCCAGCTACAGTCAGCAATGTTCCTCCAGATTTAGGGCCATAGGTGGGAGATATACTTGTTATCACAGGATTCTAAGGGGAGGTAAAAAGAAAACCAGTGGATTATAAAATTTTCAAAATGTGAGAGGAGGATTTAAAACATTTATTAACATTTCCATGAAGTAACAATAAAGCCAACATGAATACAGAATTTACCATGCTGGATTGGACTCATGAGGAGTCCCTATCAGTTAATATTGAAACTAATTTTGATTATAAAGGTTTAATCATAGTGCTTACCACATATGAAAATGTATTGAACAGTGTTTTGCCATGTCCAACAGAAACACTACTGGATATATTAAAACCTGGACTTTTTGCAGCAGGAACTGTGCATTCCAGCCTTTAGAAAACAAGGAAAAAAATGGGATTACATTTTTTTTCTGATTGATTTCTTTTCTCATTAAAATAGAACCACTTCAAACTCAACAGTGGGCAATCCATACTAAACAGATCATCAAACCATGCGCATCACGGACATTTCAGAAATAACAGCTAAAAGAACTGTGGCCCTCTTCCTTAATAATAAATACAAACACTGTGGTCTTTATAATAGATGGCCACAGAAAATAATTTTAGTATATCATATACATTTCATAAAAAAGAAGCATGACAGAAAAAACAAATGCCCCTATTCAATGGCTGATGGATTTTTAAAAAATTTTCCTTTAGTATCAAATCTTGGCAGACAATAGCATTAGAAAAAATGAATCATATACACAAGTTTGTTGTAAAATATTAAATATTACCAAAAATTAAACTTGAACTTCTGCAACAGCATGTGTCATTGTATTATATTACATTCACATAGTCTCATATATAATCTAGTCTCCTTAAATCATCTTGTTTCCATTAACACTGTCCAGAACAGCAGTTAGGAGAGTGCTCAACACTTCTGGAGCACTTGCTGGAGTATCCACACTGCTGTGTATGTGAATAGGAAAGCTGTGCCACAGTTTGCGCATTGCTTTGGTGGTAGACAGAGGATATGCACTGAACTTGTATTTCTGCAAGATAACAATCACAGTAACCTCTGTCTTAAACTTCAGCCATTATCTCAGTGTCTCAAATACTCATTTCAGAGGAGGAGGAGGAGAGGTACAGTCGAGGGTCATAAGCTTCTGGATGACGAAATACCTGCATCTTCTCACACTTCTCTCCAGCAGCTTTACAGATCAGGAAGAGAGAGGTGACACAACTTAGCCCAGCAGGATCCCAGCCAAAGGAACTGCCCCCTTTTCAAATCTTTGAATAGATTCATTCTTGCCAGCTTCCACAGATGTTGAACAGCATTTTACACACAAATCAGGAAAACTGCTGCAGGAGCTATTGGCATAAACTAGATTTATTTCATCTCCATTTTTAGCATTGTTTTTCTTGGAGAATTTATTAAACCATGGGATTTTTTCAAATTTACAATTTCAGAATCAGAGATGATACTTAAAGGCTGAATGTTTGTATTTGCAAAAAAATCTATACCACATAAAGAACATCTGTATAAATGGCAATTAATATTTTAGGTTTCTTACCTATTTTTGTTGCTAGATTTTGCTTCCAGAGGACAAATTTGTCCTCCTATATGGACTACTGTATTTTTTAATTCAAATCTATTATTTTTGCTGAATCCAAAGTCCCATCCACACAGTGTCAATTTTGTCCCGCCTTCTATGGGAGCACTGCTCGGGAGAATCTGTTAAAAAAATATTGTGTTAGTTGAATCAGATTTTCTTGAACTTCACTTGGAGCTAAAGAATGGGCAAAGGAATAATTTTAGAAAAGCATTTCTTTTGGTAGACTATGTTCTAGCATTCATCTTAATTGTTCTTCACCTTTCATTTGTCACATTATGAGCTTTCTATGACAGTAGCAATAAATAACAAAACCTATACTAGAAAGCTTTGAAAGATAGTGTTTAGGGGCACTGAACAAGCTGTGCATTGTAATAGTCTTTTAAATCCTGCCGTTCTTGTCTTTCACATCTTATTTCTGGCGTGTTAAACATACAATATACGTATTTTGTTAGAAGCTGAATACTGAACACAAAAGACCCCCCAAATGATGGTTTTTTGTCAGCTTGATGAAAGTTGGGTTCAGAGTGAAGTAGCTTCAAAGACACCATAATCCAGTATCGCGTTGACTGTGGTAAAGTTAACACGACTTCTGCTATTCTTTCCTTAAACGTTTTATATTTGGTCACCTCTAATTCCAAGTTAAAAATAAACTGCCCCTCAGAAACACAGAGACAATCTACAAAGGAAATACTTCTTTTCGTGTGTGTGTGTGTATATTGTAAATTGTCCTGTAAAATATAACAATGGTGGGAAAAATGTAGGAACACTATAGAAGCCTTACAAAACTCAGTAAAAGTACTGGTTAGTACTCTCAGTAAAAACCCCCCCCAAACCCACCAAAAAACCAACCAAAAAGAAAAGACATTAGTTCAGGAATTATGAGGACTTTCAACAATACTGCACAATTTTGCAAACATACCAGTACCACTAGACAAACAAAAAAGAATGAAAGGAATGAGAGACTGAATTTATACTTGTGATTATAATGCCTAAGTATCTTAAACTTAATGCTTTAGTGATAATAATTTTGCCCCTAAAATGCAATACAGCTGTGTCCTTCAAAGGACCCGGCTTAATTTTCAAGCTGAAAGGAAAGTGTTTGAGTGATACTTGGCTATTATTTCATCTGGAAATCCAGTAAGACAGCACATTTCTTTTCAACTCTCTTGTAGCTATACTTCAAGACTCTCACAAATGAACTATTGTAGATAGAAAGGCAGCTGAAGAATACTTCAAAAGAATTATACCATATACTATATATGGGGAAATTTACTGCCCTCATTAGAAACCAGACAAAGAGTCTGATTTAAAATGCACTGAAGCCAAGAGGAACCTTTCCTGTTTTAAAGAGCTTTGAATCAGCTGTCAATGAGCAGAGTGAACCTATGCACGAACAGCACTTTTGTACAAATCCATAAAAAAAGGAGTTACAGCCCCCTGACACACAACTGCAGCTATGAGCTTGGAGCCATACTGTGCCCACAAAATCTGTGCTATTCCCAAGTTTAACTTTTCCTTATTTCTTTGGAGTTTTCTTCTTCAAAATCTGGATTTTACTTCAGATTCCAGTTTTCTACTCTGCTCAATATCTCAGCACTTTATCTATTTTTGAAATAACAAAACCCTAGCAGAAACTGAAATTGCTCTGTGGGAGTACAGGATGTCCCGATGTTTTGTACAATACATTGACATGTGGCATTTGAAGAGTTTGAAATGTAATCCACAAGTTAGCAAAATAAGGGCTTCACAAAGCCATACAGAATAAAAACTGAACGTACTCAACATGTTTTTAATGATCTTACATGGCAAAAGAGACTTGTGATAGCAACCTGTGTGCCTTAATTGAGGGATAGCAAGTATTTAGTACATTCTGTCAACAAATTTAGGAGGCAACAACTCTAAGTAGATAGCAAAAAAAAATAAACAAAATCTTAAAGTATTGGCTTTAAGTTCTGCAGAACTCCCCCATTTTTATTCAAGATTTATTTTTGTTCCATTTGTTCTGTATGATGAAATGTGTGAAAATCAAATGTGGTTTTCCAGACTTTGTCTTGGGAGAGTTGACAAGAATGTACAGTGAACCTCCTGGTCTTTGAACTGAGGTATATGTAGGCCTCTTCTGTGTACTTACATTGCACTGGTAGTAACAGAAAACAATCAAAATGCAAACCAGTTATAAATGCTATGAAATGCAGGATTAAAAAAAATTTGTGTTATCTCCACTGATAACATGGAGCAAGGCCACTGCAAGGCCTGTCATTCAGCTGCCTTCTGAACTTTTGGTTAAGGGAGAAAGTTAACTTGTTTTTGGAAAACTTTAAAACATTGTGTTTTTCTTTTATTTATGTTGACAGCTAATATCCACTTATATACTTAATACATTTTTGGAAGAAAATACCTATTTATTAAAGTTTCATTACTCCATTCATTTTAATTCAAAGACAAGAACACATACAACCACATATGAAATTTCCAGCATAGCCTCCAACCTAAACAGGCAACAGAAGGCCTGATGTTCTTGATATGTCTGATACAAAAGCCAGCTAAAATGACTCACTTTAAAAACAACAACAAGCCATGTCAGATTTTTAACCACAACAAAGAATCGGAAGGGAGACCAATTTATTTCTTCTTTTACACCCTTCACCTTTTAGCGTGACCTGAACGCCACGCGCAGATGCCTGCAATTTGTTCCAGCACCGAGTGATCTCCGAGGAGACTCCCGCCCTGGCTTCCCTCTAGAACTGCTCGTCCAGGCTGATGAAATTCCTCATTGCTGGCAGAGGCAGTGGATGGGAGCAGACTGGGAGCTGGGCTGTGGAGGGGATGTGTCCCAGTGTCTGCCCTACTATGCTATGTCTGGGCAGATTTGACTGTTCCTCTCTAACCCACAGCTCCAAGGGAAAGTGCTTAAAGCAGGGAAAAGAGACAAAGGATCTGCAGGACTTCACGGGAAAACACTGGGCTTCTTCTCTGCCATCCCTCCTGAGAGGAAAAAAAATATATTTTTTTCCCATTGTACACCACTCTGTGTAATAACATTGGGAAAACATCACTGAAGACTTGGTTAGCTTACATCCACTACCTCAGACCCTCAGAGAGCAATCTGTTCCCCTCAGGTTAGAGAGATCATATGACATATCTCAAGCAATCTGTCCCTCTGAAAGCTGCAAAATATGAGGGAGAGGTTCGGACTGAATTTCAGATACTATGCAAAGCAGGTCATCCTCTGTTTGTTAGGAACAAAACTAGCTTGTTTCTTACATTTTATGCATGTGAGTTTGAAGACATCAGAAGATGATGAATAATCTGTTTCATATTTTTTTCAGTAATAATGTTAGATGTCATGGTCCAGTAGAGCATGAAATTTGTCTTAACAGCTAGCAATCCAATGGATTTAAGTACCCAGCTGCATTTTTTTCCTTACAAACCTTCTGGAAGCAACTTCTACCAACATCAGCATGCAGTAATGTGAGATTCACTTTAAGATCCATCAGTGTCACAGATCCATATTCATTACAGGGGTAGACTGGGCTTGTGCTGAGCAGGCTGGGCTGAGCCACATGGGGAAGGGGAGCACCTACCCAGCCCCACACCTGTTCCCACTGCCCCACGTCCAGGGTGTGCTCCTGTCCCAGCACTTCACAGGGACTGCAGAGGTGGCTGTGGGGAATACGCCTCTTGGTCTAAGTGCCTGCGCACGGGCTCCAGGCTCTTGGTTCTTAAAACTGCTGAGTAAACAAATTCAAAATTGAAATTAAAGAGGGCTACATGAGTTCAGCCCCTCTGAAAATCAGAAACTAAGCAGTTCAGAGCCTGAGAAATACTTCTTGAGCTATGGAAATATACAGCCACTTCCGGAAAGTTTGCGAATTAAAAAACATAAAGCGTGCTTGAGCTCTAGAAAAGATGAAACAAACTGTGCAGGATAGGTGAGTACCTTGGGCCTGCAGAGGTACAGAAAAACATATAAGAGCTAATTCTCACTGCATAACTTTGAATTGGTGATTCAGTCTCATACGGACTAAGGCTGGAAAGGATTATTTCACTATCTAATACAACCATTTTGAAATACGTGTGTTTTTGTATAGAGGAAAAATAAACTGTTCTGCATTAGCAATTTTTGTGCATCTCCTTTGCCCTAAGTTAATGGCCATAGAAGGCGAGGCAAACTGCCCCTCCCCCTTCCATTTTCCATCCATTTGAAGTTTGATTCCTACAACTCTTCATTGTTTTTTCACTGAATTTTACCTGTGTTAATCCTAAATTTTGTGTCTGAAAGGTGAACATGGAAAAAACCAACCCCATAAACATGTGTTTCTATACTTCTTTCTAGATTAATAGCAGTTTTGCCTAAAATTTTAAAACTGCAAAATATTGTTGTACATGAAATCATATGCCTGGATGAAAGAAATGCATTCTTTATTTAAAGCCCACTTTTTTTCTCCCTTTCTTTCTAAGAGCTTAGCATATCAAACTTTCATCTCTGTTTATAAGTTGTATTCTAATAAAGGAAAATGTATTTTTAACTACACAATGTCGTTTAAGTGCGCTAACACAAGTGAATGGGTATAAATGCTATCAGAAAGTTTTATGCTTGCCCTTCCCTTAGATTTCTAGTTTTTCTAGATTTCTATTTTTTTTTCTAGCCCATCAGCTGCCCTACAAACCTCTGCCTTCACAGTCATGTCACACTTCAGATGGGAAGATTTGGTCCCACATACACTATAAATCCTGCATTAACCATAGCTAAATTAAAACTGGACCACGCCAGTGCAGCTCTCTGCTGTCTGTGCCTTTTTGTCCTTGCACACCCTCAATGAGCTTTGGCTCATTGGCTGGCAGCTGTCCCTGTCCTGGGGGTGCAGCTACAGGCTTGTTCCTCATTGGTGCCAAGTGGACCCACGGGAACAAGGAGCCAGGGAGGGACATTATGGAAAACAACTTCCCCAAAAGCTTGGGTAGGGGAAAGAGGGGATTTTTCTCACAAAGAAACACCAGGCTTTCCTCCAACACTGGAGCCAGCACAGGTGTGGATGAAGAGTGGGAGCCAGAGACCTCCTGTGCTGGGTCAGGCTGTGGTGGCTCTGGGCAGGAAGTGCTTTCCTCCACTTTTGCCTCTGAGAGATGCCTAAGAGGAGGGATGCTCCTTTCTGTGACTGGCTTTCCTGTCAGACCCCTGCCAGGCTGGCTCAGACCCATCTTGTGGCCCCATCAGAAGTGCTTTGTACTCAGGGCCAGGGATCTCCCAAGGCTGGTAAGGATGATCAGACAAACCTGTCCATCCATGAGCATCGCAGCCCACAGTACTCAGGGAGACCATGTGCATCCAGTCAGAGGATTTACGGACATCAGGGCTTAGGGGAAGTTGAGGAAAGCTGACAATTTATCATGATTACGTGAATACAAAATGTCTACAGAGTGCCGACCGTTCTTCCCTCAAGAGATAAATGTGAGAAATCCACCACTTTACCTCATAAACGCTAGGCAAGCAGGTGTCCTGGGTCCAGGTGTTGCTGGGGCACTCAGAAGACCTTAGGCACTGGTGGCTGCACCAGCCACACTGCATGAAGGCTGGTGCCAGCAGGCACTGGCTGCAGGACCTGAAGTGATGGCAGCCTGGCCCCTTCAGAGGGATCTTTGTTATCTGTCGATGGAGAGACATGATGCACACATCCTTTTAATACATCCACTAAGTGGCAAGGAGAATCTCTATTTATGCATAGCGTGCTGGTACTACTCAGATTTCAGATGTGCAAGCCACAGTTCGACTTCTTTTTAGCTCAGTAATTATAGGATCTTATAAGTAATTTAACTGACATGATTTTAAATTCACTTGGGAGAAACCCTAAAGGCATCTTAATGTTATATACAGTTACTACCAGCATCTGGTGTTTACAGCAAGATAGCATTTTTTGCTGATGGAGAAAGAAAACAGCAGCATGCTCCTCCCAGTTCTGTATCTCAGTGTATCTCAGTATGCCTTAGTTTATACATTTGCTAAAATAGGCATGATGGCTATTTCAACTTTGGTGAGGCTGTATTAATATCCGTGGCACACTTACAGCATGTGACTGCCCATGTACTTGTTTTTTAACACCTACTATCAAAAAACCTATACTTTACCAAAAATATAAGTTAAAATTTATATTACTTAAAATATCAGGATAGTTATGAAATAGTCACTCTAAACATGTAAGAATTATTTTTGGTCAAAATATTAAAATCAATATATAATTACATTACTATATAAGTGCCTCATATTTCTTTATACTTCAGGAGCTTCCTTAAATTTATTTTGTACATTTTCTGAAGATCACTCTTATAAATATCTCATACATTTCTAGTAAATGATTAATAACAATCTTTATGGCTGATGTATTTCTGTAAGTCCTTATAGAACTCAAGGGGTCAAATTATTGCTTATGATTATGGTTAAGGATTATCTGTAATATTATCTGCTGATGTTTTAAACCTATTCTTCAATGCATATCTACTTATGACAATAGCATATTTATGATAGCTCTTCATCTTTTATTAACTCTTTGTAGACTACATGCTAAAGTAATTTTCATGCCTTACTGACATACAGTTTTAAAGACACCCATGTAACTTTTGCACACACAACCCTCCTTAAAAAGTTACATGCTATGACACAAACCAACAAAAGCCAGGAAACTGAGCACCATTCTTTTCTTAAGCCATTGTGTGTTTTGTCTTTGCAAGCACTTGAATTAGGGACAGGGTTTCGGCCTTAAAATTTGCATTTCCTGGCTTTTGTTGATATATATCACCAGCTCTTACATTATTTAAACATTTCTCAGTATTAGGCTGCCAGTTTGTTTACAAGGGGAAAAAGTATATCTTGGAGGAGACTTGCACCCCCAGCACTGTGAGGGAATGGCAGGGCTATGAGGATGCAGTGCAGAAAGCAGCAGTGTGAGCAGCTGCTCTGAAGGAAGGTTTACACAGTGCACAGGAGGATTAGATTATGAACCACTCACCTTTTTCCCAGTCACTACCAGGGTATAGCCATCATCTGCTAATGAATTCTTGACAACAACCTGGGGAGAGATGGGCTGGGAGTCTAGCTGAAAGCTGACATGTGGAGCTGTGGGTTCTGAACGGGAAACCACTATCTAAGAAAGAAAGAAATTTTGAAAATCAGCAGGCAGTATGTAACACAAATGCATGCTGCTCAGCTGTCTCATGTTCTCTGCTTGCGTTAATTACTTTGCATTACATTGCATAATATTTTGCATAATGTTCCACCATAATCTGATTAAAGTGCTATAAAATCTACTTTATTTTATACAGCAAAATCATGGCTCTTGAAGGATCCTCAAAATACACCATATTTATTAAAATATGCAGGAGTCACTGCATGTTTCCTAGTCCTTCAATTTCAAATATTTATAAATCATCATAAAAAATGAAGATAGGTCATTTAGTCAGTCCTATACATTTAAGAATGAAGAATTTTATCTACTATGTCTATTTAAAAGAATCTTAAAACTCCAGGTCTTCAGAAGTCAAAAAACCTTTCCTTTTATTTTCACTTTGGTCCTTCAGCTTGAAAAGTCAACTTCACCCTGTGTCAACAGTCTCTGGTCTTGCTGCAAGTGGGGCAATTGGATTGCAAAACTATGTCAGGCACTGCGGGTCGCCGCTGTGGGCACCCCCCAGAGCCACAAGCACACAGCGCTCAGCAGCCGGAGCTGCCGAGATGGCTAGTGCTCTGACAAGCCCCTTTCAAGGTTTGGCTGGGCACCCTGAGCTCTGGCTCCTGATGATTTCTGTGTGAGCTGGGTGTCCAGAAGTGAGCATTCAAAGCGCTTATTAAATTACAGGGAATGGTGAAGGCTCCTTTAGGAGATGCTCCAAAACAGGAGCCTAATTTAGTCATCCTGAAGCCCCTTTGCAAAAACCTTCCCTCTCTTCTCTCTCTCTCTCTCTCTCTCGATTTTAGGAGATCTTAGGGAGATTAGTCACACCAGTATGAAATTCCCCCACTACTCATCTCTCTGCATCTTGAATTACCTAAATTCTTCTGAGAATCTGGGCCTATTCCTGCAAACACACGCCTAACTTTACTACTGTAACTTTGTTGACTTTAACGGGATGAGTCATGGCTGTTAAGCAGAGGCATAAAGCATCTGCAGATCGGGGTGGATATTTGATAGCAAGATTTTATAGGCTTGGGCCTGCAATCCAGAAGGATGTGCACCCAAATGTGATAGCATCAGGCAACAAAGGCAGAGGATTGTTTACATGAGGGAAGATCATGTTCATGTTTCAAAAGCTGTATCACGTGTAGTTTACTTTAGGAATTTAGATAATCAACATTTGCTGAGAAGTTAGGATTCAATGGGGTTCATTATTTAAAAAGATTGAAGCCATTCTGGAAATAACTTGTATGTCAAACGTTTCATTTTTTACTATAATGAAGCTTTTCTTCTGACTCTGAAGGCAGAATCAGAACAGCCAGGACATTGACTTACACGATTTCACTGGCTTTTCACACTGCCAAGGGCTTTCAACAAGATGGCTGACTCCAAAACTAGACTTAGAGATGCTGTAATTATAGCTGATGTTTTGATGTAATTCAAGACTTAAATAAAATACATGAGCAGTTAATTCATGCCGATAACTGCTTCACATCCCAGAGTTGGGATTTATAGTTTGGGGATGCAAGTGGCTTTTTTTTCCTTTAAAAATGAAACTGGCTTTGTTACAGACTTTGCTATGGATTTATTTCACAGCACAGAAAGTACAGATTTTAGAAATCAATAAGGTATGATCGTTTTTGGTGACATAGAATTATGGTCTCCGACTCAGAGTAATAGGGCATGAGCTCTGTTTTTCTATTCAGGACAATGAAAAATAGAATGGACTGGAAAGCTGCATGAAAAAGCTTGATTAATGTTGGCATTATGGGGAGAGGTAGCACCACAGCTGCAAATACCTTTTTAGTTGATCATTAGCCGTGTCTCATCTCGAATACCCACTGCTATAAAATGCTAAGAATTCTTTTCCATCATTAATCCAGGCTTCCTCTTATTGCCAAGCATTCTTTCTGATTGAGCCACAGTGTTAACTCTTTAAACACATCTGCATTCCAACCTCAGAGCAATACATGAAAATTTGGATTCCATCTCTACAATCTTGGAAAAATTACTTGGTACTTTAAACACTGACTGACCTTTATTTTACTGAGGTTGATAGCCAAATCACCTGCTCAAAGCCCAAGTGACTAGACTTTGACCTCATGACATACAGGGAGCTCAGATTACACTTCCTAGCTCATGGAATAAAAGTTTAGATTTCGCTCAGAACTAACCTATCAGCCTACAGTGCTGCTATAACAGATAATAGATGCAAAAATGTTCTTTCTGGTCCATACAACTGTGTGATTTTTGCACACATCAGCCCAGTCCTTGAAATTCTATCTTACCCTTATCCGACATAATCCTGAAAAAAAAAAGCAATTTGAAGACGGCTTCTACAGCAGGAGGAAGAGGCTACTTAGGACTCCAGTGTCATTCTCATAAAGCTCTGATTTTTATGGCTTGGAACTGAGCTGGTATGTGTGCAGCATAAATTTCATCTGCCATGGACACACCAACATACAGGACCACTACCATGAAAATGGTTCAGTACTACAGGAGGATTTCCCTCTGCAAAGACTATAAAATCCTGGGGGTTTTGGGGGTGTCTTTTTTGGCAGGGGGAGAGTGGGTATTGGATTTTTTTTTTGTTTTAGTTACATTTTAGTAATTAATTTATTAACCATGCATTTCTCCAGAGCATAAGAGAAATGAAAGCTTATTTCCATGCCTGCACTCAAGCAATTAGGAGTGAGGGAAGGTCTAGCACAGATAATTAACCAAAGGAGAACAGACATTAGTAGTGAATAGTCAATGACTGCAATAGTAAGAAGCCATCAGAGGTGTTCTACAAGCTTTCGGTGCTGGCATCCATACCGTTCAATACACCCGTAAACGAGTTAGAAAAGTGGTTGAGCAGTCCAGTGATAAAGTTTTGTGATGATCTGAAGGTACTCAAGGTGGCTAGGATGAGGACAGACTATGAAGGATGGCAGAAGGACTTTACAAGACAGCAGTCAAGGCAATAAAATGGCAGGTGAACTACAACAAAGAAAATTAATTTAAAGCAGTATATGTTAGATAATTATCTAACTGCTTAGCAGCAGCCAAAACCAACCTAATAAAAACTTAGAAATTATTAGAAAAGGATTAGAGAACAAACCAGAAAACACCCTGATATCATATAAATTCATGTCTTGCCTGAAACTTAAAATCTCTGTGCAGTTCTACCTGCCTCCTGGCAAATAGAGCATGTTCAAAAGGGGAAAAGCTCAGAGCAGGGTAACAAAGATGATCAAAAGGCTGTAATGTGCAATGATTGAGTATGGTATATGTGGAATCTCTATGAAAAGGGAATAGAGAATCATGAGTGGGTAGAGACCAACCATATACTCTCTTCTACAACTACCGAAAAGGGGGTTGTAGCCAACTTGGGCTTGGTCTCTTCTCCGAAGTAACAAGTGATAGGAAAAGAAGAAATGGCCTCAAGTTGCACCAGGAGAGGTTTAGATCATATTTTAAGGAACATTTCTTCACCAAAAGGGCTGTCAAGCAGTGGAACAGGCTGCCCAGGGAAGTGGTTGAGTAACTATCCCTGGAGGTATCTAAAAGACATGTAGAAGCGGCACTTAAGGGCATTGTTTAGTTGTGGACTTGGCAGTGTTAGGTTAATGGTTGGACTCAATGATACTAGAGGTGTTTTCAGTCCTAAATGATTCTATTATTGCATAATTTAATTATAATAAAAATTCTAAACAGAAGACAAAAAACAAGACTTGGATTCAAGGCAAACAAAAGAATATGACATCCTAGCAATATGTGATGACATATAGTACTCCCTGCCAAAGGATGCGGATGCGAGAGAAATGCACGTTCAAAGGGAAAGTCCACAGGTACATGGAAAGAGCTAAACAGACAAAAATCAATAGCTCAGGAAATTCCCAGAAAAGAAAATAGTTGGAGACTTGAAGCAGAAGGTAGTCATGTGTATCTGGGTCAATAGGCATCCACTTGTCAATACCTCTGGAGACAGAGCACTGAACTAGATGGACCCTTCATTTAAATCCATGTGGCTCTTTTGATATCTTTTGAGAATCATGTTCAATATCAGTAACTACAACAAACACAATATTTATGTCTCTCTATTTAGAGAAAAACAAACAATTTTTTCCAGCATAGCTCAGACTACTTCTATGAAATATTCCATGAAGATAACAGCCAACAGTTAATTAATTAATGAATATATTAATGTATTCTTTATATTGGAAGTCAGCGATCACTTAGGTCCATGAACACTAAAATTATTAATTTAAATATTATTTCATTGCCAGTAGCTAGTATTAATGTTAAATATGAAGACTTGAATCTAGGTTTGTCTGTGCGTAGTATGGCAAATTAAGACTTGAGTTGAAAACCAGCATGCAACAGCTTATTTTAAAAATCATTCTGATGCTCAGTTCTGCTAGTCAGCAGGATTGAATTACAAATGTTACTGTCTACATGTTGAAATATCTTCTGCAAAAATGAGAGGCCTTCTAAAAGGAATCCAATCTAAGTATCATATTGTTATTTTTTCCCTAGATGTCTGGCAGGTGTATGCCATTATACAGCAGAGATAGGCTCAGGGTTAACTATATTGTGCAATGCCTCAAATGCCCTGGGATATGCAGCATAGCCTTGCTAAGGGCACATATGTAGCTCTCTAAATGCTGTATATCATTCTAATCCATGAAGAATATAATGAATCTCTTCTGAAGAGTGTAAGCTTTTCTACTCAAACTGAATATTAAAACATATGTGCTCTGAAACCAGTTATTCAGCACCAGGTGTTAATTTTAATTTGGCTACATGGATTTTGCATTATGCAGTGTTTGATACCTTCTTTTCCCTGTGAGAATCAAGATGCATTCTTTACCACAGAAAGAACTGCTACCATAAACATCAAAAGTTGAGCTAGCGATATGAAAATGCTACTTATGAAGAGTTTGCCACAGTTTTCTGTTGGCTTAAAAATGAAAGATGGAAGGATTGCAGATATTCGCATTCCTACAAATGCTTGTGTGCACAGTTTGCATTTAGCCTTAAATAGGTCAGACTGCCAGTATTGAAAAGCCAGATGAATTGCTGGGCCACTGAGATAGGACAACACTGGGCACTGAGGACAACCTTTGCAATGACTCCATGGGCATCCCATCACTCTTTTTTCCTCCAGGCTCTGTAGGGTTTAAAGTCCATGCTTGTATATTTCTTGACTTTCTTGCACTTGCTTCAAATATGGCTTGCCACTTGCACGGGTAGGTTTTATCACAACTACATTTGTCTAGAGGGGCAGGAACTGGATCAAGAGGAGTTTGATAAATTCAAAGGTGCATATGGCTTCTAGTACACTACAGTATAAACTGGATTTGACTGAGCACAGTGAAAGATGCAAAGCTCTGTATTTCTTTGCTCTGTGTCAACTCATTTTGCTGACAGGCACCATGGCTCTGAGTCTTGATTCCTGGAGTGGTGAGGTCTTGCTGCTTTGCTGTTTGCAAGAGGAGAGCAATGTTGAAGACTTGGCTCTCTTGCTGAATTCTGGGAAAAATTTTCCCAATCCTTGAATGCAGTTACAAATAAAAAGCAGATGTAATTTTTTTTCACTGATTTCTGTAGCATGCATTATGTTCCCTGGCATGTAGTCTATGAAAGCAGCTACAACACATGCTAAGTTCTCTCTTTCTGGGGAAATGAGATGTGTGTTAAAGTTTGGTTGTGGTGTTTGTTTTTAATCATAAGTATTCCTGGGAAATGAATGTGATTATCAAGTGTTCTGTCTACTTGGATGTGAAAGACAACAGATTTGTGCTCAGTGTGTGAGAATTTCCCAAACCATTGATTTTCGAGTGCCCCATTCCTATTCCTCATCAGACAGAATCAAAGGCAACAAAAAAAAAATGGTAAGGCAGCTGGTTAAGGAAACCCCAAAAAGCTCTTTATCATTCAAAGCAGAATGAAATTATGAAAGTCATTGTCACGGCATATCACAGAGGAGAAAACAAAAATAAATTTTAAAAGGAGAAAGGACTTAAATGACAATTGAGTGCCAAATATGGGTGCAATTTCCAGCTCAGAGTATCTCTGGGTCACTAAGTGCCAGAAGGTGGAGGGTACTGAGAAAGGTATGACTGTGTGCTTTTACTTGCCTCATACACCTCCCTTATCCATCTTAGCTCCTGCCAGAACTCTGCTCCTTGAACCTTTATTAAAACTCCATATAACCTTTCTTAGCAAAAAGTCTGGTTAAAAATACTGGGATATATTGGTTCCCTAGAGTAAAGCTTACATTAATCTGTACTGCAGCACATCTAACAAGTGCAGAGAGCCCCGTGGGAGGATGAGTGGCCTGTTGTCTGATGTGCAGTACTCCAGCAAGGCCTATCTGTACCATCATGCTTTGGTTTTTGTGCCCAAAGCCATTTTCTGTCCTGGATCTGTTCAGACATGACAGAGCATTACCATGTTTTGCTAATGCTTGGCTTTTCAGCTAGAGCTGGCTCATGTTCAGCCAGATGGGACAGGACTGCAGCCAGCATGTGGCTGATGGCACCTCAGTCTATGTATGCCCATGGGAAGACCCTTTCCTCACCTCCAGAAGCAACAGGATGGATGTCCCACTGAACCATGAAGCTGAGAGGGCCCGTGGTCGGGTCCCTCATTCCGCACTACTGCTGCCCCACTGTGCACTGAGTTTCACTGGCATAGTCAGAGGATGATGTGGCCCTGCTGCCAAAATTGCATCTATAGAGAGTGGTTGCCCGTTGTAGCTGTAAAACATACAGTGAAAAACTTCTCTGGTGCCTCTTCCTCAAGAAGGTCACCAACAAGCAGTTGTGGTGCTTTTGCTGGGGTGCTATGTTGCTGAGGCCAGCTTCAAGTGTAGGGGGTGTATGCACTATTCTGCTTCCAAACACAATCTTAGGCTGAAATCCAGCCTCTGCTACATCAAGGGCATGGATCTCTTGTTCATTGTTATAGCCAGACCAAATGTGAACTTTTAAGAATAAATCTTGGTAGCCGTTCCCATATCCCACACTTCCCAGAGTTACCACAAAGATTTCCCCTTCCTGAAGAACTCATTTCATCATCACTCTAAAAACACTCTCTGAAATAATGCCAACTTCAGGCAGAAAAAACCCCAAACACCTTGAAACCAAGAAGAAAAAGAAGATATTTTATCTCAATATATCAGGGAGTGGGTTTCTTTTGGACAAACTATAATTTCCCAAAATACTGGCTGGTAATATAAGTGTCTTTTCCAGTTGAGAGTTGTGTTCTCAGTGTAGCTTGGTTTGAGCAGAATAAGGCCATTTTACACCAGCTGAAAATCTGATTCCCTCAGCTATAGCAGTGTGACTGGGTGCTGTTTTTAATCAAATAACCACTGTGAAATACCTGATTCACTTTGCACCCAACAGCTGTAGTTACAGTCTGTGTTCCCAGTCACAGTCTGAAAACAAGCACAATAAGAAAGGCTGAAACAGCTGCAACTTCTCAGAAGAAAAAAAAAGAAGAGGAAAAAAAGTTTGTTGTCAGGCTCCAGCTTAGGAAGGAAGTAAAACCATTTTTCTTTTCTGTCTCATGCATGTCAGCTGTCTTAGAAAAATTATTACTGGTCTGTTTTGTAACAGAAACTCCACAATATTTAGTAAACTACAAACTCCAATCTATTCATGGCCAAATACAGATTTGACATTTCTGAGGCAGCCAAAACATGCTCAGTATGTGAATGGGCTGCAGTATTTTTCAGGAGAGATCTGGAATTCACCTCATGGCCCTAATTATCCTCCTTAGAAGAACACATGCATCTTCTGTATTTGGACCATTCAGATTGATTTTATTTTAGTTCCAGATTTTGGCTGAAAAAAAATTAAACATTTAGTGAAGGAGGCTATATTTACTTTCCAGTATTATCAGATTCCAAAGCTGTTCAAGTGAATAATTCTATCAAACTAAAAGCAAAAAACAACAGGTGACTATTCCTTGGTTGGATAAAACATAACCTGCTTTTGCATTCTCATTATTACTGGTTCTTTAGAAAGCTTTTTTAAAATAAGTAAAATGTGGGCTGTGTTCTGAGTTGAGTCATTAACAATTCTGATGGGTAATGCTATAAGCTTTGGGGGAATCGCTTGTAAAGTTAGGAACATTGTGATACATTCCTAAATACATCAAAACCCCAGAATCTGGTAGCCATCACCTACAGAAGGAAAAACATACATGAAATCTGTTGAATTTTGCAGCAATGCTGTGCTAGAGCCATGAGGTAAATAGATAAAAATAGATGGAGATAGAAATAGAGTTGGAGACAAGAGGAATGTAGGAAGGTAGAAAGTGATGAGCAGAAGAAAAGCAAAAGGAGATGGAAAGATGAGAGGAAAGAGGAAAGAAAAAAAAAGACAGACTCGTGGTTGGCTGCTGATCAAGTATAACCAAGTATAACGGGGGTATATGAGAAACATTTTCAAATAAATTTCTCTCAGGTTCAATAGCTTGCTGCTGCACCTACTGGCTTCCACAGCGCAGGCTTGGAGCTTCAACTCAATTTAGATCACAAGAGCACTAAGTTTTCAAGAGGTCTGTCCCACCCCCCCAAAATGTTTTGTAACAACTAAAAGAAACTCTAAATTAATATAACAAAAATGTGATTCAAATGTTCATTACTTTCTTTTTCACCAAACTACTGCATATCTACTACAAATGTACATTACATTTACTTTTTTCACCAAACTACTGCATATCTGGACACTTCAGGGTGCTGTTGTAAAAGACAAGAGATACTGTACTACTACTCCTTTTAATCTCATGGATGGGTGCTAGTACTGAAATTTATCTCAGAAACCAAATTGTCTAAATATAGTAAGGTTTGGTATTTCAAAGAAGATGCAAGATGAACTGGGTGCACTTGAAGGGTTGAGCTGATTTTCTAAATATAGAAAGCTATACATGAATATTTTTTTCTTTTGCTTTTAAATAGTTGGCATGATAATATGTTCTCAAAACACTAACACAATACAACCAGTTTTAAAACAGGTTCCCTGATAGGCATAGTTTTGTAACTAATTTTCTCTGAAAGCATGCCTGTGTCTGAAGTCAGCTTCGAATAGCTACAAGTTACAACGAGATTGCACAGGAAAATTCAATATTTGCTTGTACAAAGACCTAAAAATATCAGTGCAAATGACTGTGCAAAAGTGAGATGCATAATAAGTGAAGAGCTGAGGGTTCTTTGCGATGTGTCCCAACAGATTTGTGAATGAAACAAAAAAGAACATTACATTTCTTTGCTAAACATGTGTGGAAGTCTTTGGGGATATCTTTTTGATGAATTAAGCCATTGTTAGATTATCCTGATTTTTCTACCCATTTTACTTCACTAATGGTCATATAATAGCTTAATTTTTAATGATCTAAATCTCATTGCAGTTAATAGCTGTATTTCCATAGAAACACTACAAATCTACTTTAGTTCGGCATTTCCGAACATGTTTGAAAGCACTCCTAGATTAGTATTAGAGAAAAAAAAAAGTAAGAGAACATTCAAATCTGCAAAAACCTGGGTCTTCTGTAACCTTTTATTTGGAGGTAGTGTCATTAAAGGTAGTCAGTATGCTTATTCTCCTGCTAGTTGCACCCAACGCTCAAAAAAAAGAGCTCCTATTTAGCACAATATGAGCCCAATGCTGACTTCCCCCTGTAGCTGAAGCCAGTCTGATTCAATGATGAGAATATTTCTGCTAATGGCCATGTGCAGTTTACACAATAGCCTTTTCTTTTGATCTGTAACTGAACCTGGAATGGGAAATGTATTCTGGAAATATTTAATTGTTCCTTGAGTTAGGCAAACATCTGAATGAAGTGTGTGCTGGAGGATTTGAATGAATAATTTAAAGAACATTATAAGTAAAAATAATGCTCCCTTGTGCTTTCTACCAAACCTTCCTAAAAGCTTTGTGACAGCCCAGAAGTAATGCTGAGAGTAAGAGAGTAGTTGTTATTAATTGTATTTTGTAGATAAGGAAATTACTTCAGAAAGGTTAAACAAATTGCTCATTTTGCTGTGTGAATCAGTATCTGCTTTCAAGAACAGAGTGCAGTTTGGGCCCATGCACAGTGTTCTTAGCATTTGCTTTTCCTGCACAGAAGATAAACCACAGCTTAAATTTACCAAGGTGATCATGGGAAGTTAAGGTAAAACTGGCATGGTTATCATTGAAAGTTTTGTTAAATTTTCTTAAGGGGGAAAAGAGAAACATGATTTTCCCTACTTTTTCATCTGTCCTTTGTGGCAAATCACTTTGAACTCCTTGCCTGTAGAAGCATTAGAGAATTTGCATTATGCAGCTGGTTCTGTGTCCAGTCTGTGCTGAAGACTGGAGGTACAGGATTCCCTTTATCCAGACAAGGTGCATATACTGAGGACAATATATAACCCTATGCACTGCATGTGGCAAGAAAATGAGGGGAAGGGAGAAAAGAAAGGAAAGGCTTAGTTCCATTAAAGGCTACATGTGCACAAGTATTTCCTAATGGAAGGTTAAGGGAAATGGGAAAACTGGAATGGCACAGCAACTGATGGCCTTCTCATTAACTTTGATGACTCTCTCTAGCCTACAGAACAGGAAGGCCAGAAGGTTGTCAATACTTCAGCAAGTTTTCTAGAAGACAAATAGTATTGCCAAACTGAAATAACACAGGTCCTCGGGTGTAAGAAGGATCCAGGCTGAGATGCACATCCAGGCTGGACTCTGTGGCAGCTGGAAAAGCCAAGCTCTCCAAGGAAGTTACTACAGGATGATAGTGCTTGAAGTAAGGTGGGTGAACTCAAAGTATTTTGTCTTTGTCTTCTGGTGTTTGATTTTGACTGCCAAGATTTTAAAAGACTGCTGCTTGTATGCGTTATATTTATTTCATTAGTCACCTACAAAGAAGTAATGTAGTATAATTTACCTGTCTAGATTAGTTATGTACTTAGTGGAGGAAGACAGACTACTCAGAAGGGTGATTTATCACTTTTTTAATGAAAAACTTGTTTTGCAGGACAGGAAGAACTGTAATCCAAAAGAAGAGAGTGAGGTAGGAGTGAGCAAGAGCCTGAAAATCTAATACACATTCAGAGAAACTTGAAAGTAGGTGGAGAAGGAGCTAATCTCAATTCTGCAGCTGTGAGTCATAGGCTATGGGTACACTAGCAAGGAATTTGGTACCAGAGGAGTGGATCAGTATATAGAAACAACTAATGCTGAGGCTCCTGCTTCTATGCTATAAACTGTCTTGGCATTTTACATTGAATAGATTTAATCTGATCCTCCAGAGTAAATGACCATACAAAGTGTATTTTTAAAGTTGTTTGAATAATCAGTCACTGTTTTAGACCTTTCTGCCTCAGCTGGGGTTGAGGCATATTTGATGTCTATCCAAGACAGTGCTTTCAGTTTAGTCTTCTTTGAAAGCACTCTTGTTTGTATGGACCAAAATTGTTCTGTGAACTAAGACAGCTGGAAATCATGGTAGAATTCCTCAACCACAGTCCCAAACCACAAACTCCAGGTAAACACTTAAAACACTGAATGCTCTATTAGACACTTTATTTGTATTCCAGAAGCTGTATTTTATTTGGTAATTTCAGTTTTCTAATGCCCTTTTAAACTGGGGTAATAATTTTCCTCCCTTTTCACCATCCTGCTAAACTCCAGGATGTTCTGTTATTGTGAAGTACGGTAGCAATATGGCAATATTTACCTGCATGAAGCGGCCCTCTGACGTTCCCAGATTTGCAATGGTAAGGTTTCCTTTGGTGAAGACGGATATCGAAGTTAGCAGGACCCTGTTGAACTGGCCCATGAACAAGTCAACCCTCTGCAGAGGAGTCGTAACTTCTAAGCGATATTCATCATCTTGTGCTCTGCAGTATGAAGCATTTCTTGAAAAAGCCTGTTTGAAAATGAAGTACAGATGAGTCCTGTCTTTACGAGTAGCAATAGATCTTTGTCAGAATGAAGTCATTTAGCACAAATGCATTCAACCAAAAGTATTTTAAGATGTTTCAAACCTAATTGCTTCATAAGTTATGATGTTCCATGAGGAAGACAAAAACTTATTAATGTTATGAGAATGTTTCTATTAACTTTTAAAATCACGTCTGCAGGAATAAGACATAGGGTCTTTATTTAACTAGATGATAGGTGTATAAGCACATATATCAAGGTATCCTTTCTCACAGTGACTTCCTTAATGCTGTGTCTCCAAAAGTCTGAGAATTCTTGTACTGCAGAGCCTGCCAGTGACACACCTACTTCTAAAACAGTTTCCTAGAAAAAGATTCTCTAACAAGAATGTGATTTTTTACATTAAAATAACAATTTCCAATATTTTTCTCCCTCTATTTTCACCGCCTTTTTCAGAGATAAGACACTAAAGTGGAGATCAAGCCAGAGAAAGAAAAGGGAGATAAGTTAGGAAAAAATAGGTTTCTGATTGTGTGTTTAAATGAAACTATGGGGAAGACAGATTTTGTTATTACTCAGATTATTGTATTGATCAGCTATGCACTAGTAGTTCATGCACTATTTCATCTGATCTCTATATGTCTTGAGTGTACTACAATAATTGCTGCATTTGCAGGATTTTCTCTTTCATTTTGGGAATAGAGATTGGGTGTTTTTAATTTTCATTGGAAAACATCTTGAACAATACATTTTAAGTTATCTCTGAAGAAGAATATAACCTCCTAACAATTCAATAGTATTAACTGATAATTTCCTTATTATTGATATTACATAATCTGTTTTGGGGACATTGTATAAAGATAATAAGCAGGAATCCCTTAAACGACCTTTAACCAATTTGGAAATTTGGAAGTCATGAAGCATGTTCCCACTGTGACATACTTTATGAATAAACATTTGGGAAGATTATAAAGGATCTTATGATGATTCTCTCTGTTGAAATTAACAGTGAGCTTAATTTCTCCTGGTTTTTATTGTTTTGGTTTTTGTCACAAACATGTTTTAAAAAATCTTTTAAGAAGCTTGAATGAAAACTTTTCAAGACAGGCAAGAGTCTTTTTACTAAGTCAAATAGATCTGCATCATACCCTTAAAGGGCACGTAGGAATAAAGTTTTATTGTCTTCTTTTCTATATTCAGATGTCTTTCCTCAAAGAAAGCAATGAATGAAGAATTTCTTGTTGGCCTAACTCTGGTACATTCTAGACTGAAACCCAAGGCATTGAAAATACTATCAACAGAATGTTGAGCCCAGTAGCTCAGCCCTTTGCTGTTGAATTGTGATGTTTCTGAGCTGAACTCAGCAACAGCACTGGCAGGTGAGGTTTTCTGTGGTCCCTAGCAGTTGCAGTCAGCAATGGTGCCAGCTTTTCTGAAGGTGCCCTGTCAATTTACTGTATAATTTAGGTGAAAGCCTACATCAGACCAAACGAGCAGTTGAAATCTCTGTGTAGTGTCTTAATGATACAGAAGGGCTTCTAAATTAGATCTGGTACAGCAGTGACTTAACAGTTTGGTTATCCACATACTAAAGGTTTTACAGTATCAGTTTCCTTATTGACTGTTAATATACAGTGTATTTTGTTCAGCAGAAACTGAACTAATACTCTGAACTAGGAACACTGAACACACTTTAAGTATTTTTTAACCCAGTGTTTGACTGGGTTAAATCATCAAGGGGCAAGTTTAGCTTTTCTTTGTTTTGGCCACCAAACAAGCTAAAAGCTGTATTCTGTTGCACTCATATCCTACCCAGTCTAAAAGTATTTCTGAAACATCTGTGCAGATTACTCATACAATGAGTATGAATAGTTTAAGTGCAGAAAGATGTGCAGTTTTCATGCTTTTTGAAATATGGCAGATTTCTGATTTCACCCTCCCCCAACATGGGATCTTTGCTCTTTCCTGTAACTGCTTCTTTCCATAAGCAAAGACTTTGGAGGGAGATGTTTCTGTGCTAAGCCTAAAGTATTTCCTCCTACATAGTCATTTCAGCACAATTCAAACATCCTAATATGCTACCTCATGAAGCTCTGTTCAAGCTCTTTGGAAAAAGTGGCTTGCCCTGACACCTTTTCTGCTTGCCCTGACACCTTTCTTAGCTTCTCCAAAGTCTGCTCAGCTGCAAAGTCAGCTCAGCCTTCATCAGAGATGCCATAATTTTGTCTATCTGCTGAAGAACCTGCAGATTGTTAAACATATGGTTCTTAAAAAACCTGGCGCTTCATGGATCAACCATAATGTAGGGTTGGCTGTTCAAGAAATAGGAAGGCTTTGATCTTTGAGTAGAAATGCAGAGATTAAAAGGCTACTTAGAAAACTAAAGGAAGATTGATAACAGGGAAAACTCTGTCAAAGATGCTGCTTTAAATTAACACTTTTAAGTCTGGTTCTCTCTCTCTCTTTCTCTCCCTCCCTCCCTCCCTCTCTCCCAGTATGCACATAACTATCCATTTGGCTGTCAATGTGGAAAAATAACTGATGTCAGATGATGCACTCTGGATACCATGCCAAGTTCCACTGAGAAATCACACAACTATTGAAATGGATGATTAGAGCACGGGTAAGTGCTTGGGTTCAGCAATATTGCTTCTCTTGTAGGACAAGAGGTGCCAATTGTGCGTGTGATTCACAGAGAGGGCTTTGTTACTGTTAAGCTGGCACAGGTGTGCTGCTGGAATGCAGTGAGGTGTGAGCAAGCCCTGCCTTACAGCTGTGTCCAGAAGGCTAGAAGATAATTAATGTTATCTTGTTTGTTCATACGGGAAGCTGTGGTGTTCTGGAATTTACCCCTGTTTCGGTGCACAGAAGACAAACATGCCAAAAAAGTCTCTAGACATTGCTGAGCTGAGCTATCAGGAGCTGTCACTGTTTTGCAGCTAATTGATGGTTTATATGTCATATTCAGTAAGCATAAAAATAAAATATTTCAGACAGAGTTGCACATCTGAAGCCAAAAGTGCAAAGTGGGGAATGAACAAAAACTTACGAAAATCTCAGAAAAATACCTGGTTAGGTTGGTGTCTGAAAAATGATCCAAAAGTCTAGTCTCTAGTCTGAATACTATACCCAGGGAAAAAAAAAATCCAAATATATTTTTGTGAGCTTTTCTGTAATTTGCAGTGACTGCAAATTGGAGAAACACTCCTCCAGGCTCGTTCTTCTAGAGTTGGTCAAAATCTGCTCTTAGTTAAGTGCAGTGCTCATATAGAAAGTGATATTATGTATAATGTCTTGATATTATGTTTAATGTCTTGAATAAACTGGAAATCAATTACTTAGTCACTGAAGAACATTTCAAACTGTCTTGTGTGCCACTTGCAGGACATCATTAAAATTAAAATTTAATTTGACAAATTGGAGAAATAGTCTGAAAGTAACTAGGTGATACTTCCTAGTGTCAATCATAAAATACTGCAGTTATGTTGTAAAGATCAAATGAAAGTAGGAATATGCATGAGTTTTATTTCCTGCTGGTTTGTTAACATGACTTTAAACTTGTTGGCTGTCAAGAATCAAAATTCTAAGTATCAACTTTTTTTTCTGCTATGAACTCTGGGATTCTCCCTCAAGAGAAGTGGTCACCTACAAGAGCCAACAGCATTTCTTCTTTCATAGAATCAAAGAATCCCTTAGGTTGGAAAAGACCCTTAAGGTCTGTGGCGTAACATGGAGTAGGGAGAAATAAGCTATTGTTAAATGACCTGGATCCAGATGTCTACAAATGGCAAAAATCTTTTTCCAAAGAAACTACTGTAGAGTTTCTGAATGAATAGGTGATTCTACATAACAAATTGGTTATCAAGACCATTAAAACCCAAGAGAATGTATAAGTTCCTTATCTCTTCTCTTGCGGAAGTCAGTGAATTAGGATGAATAATCAAACCACAGTTTTCAGAGTGGGTCCTATTGGAATCAAACACATAATGGTGAAGAATTTACATGTACATCAGACTCTGAACAGGAAGAGTAACCACGAGGAACACAGAAGAACCTTATTACATTTTCCTCTACAAATATTTCCATGTATTTTCAGCCAATATAGCTTTGCTGTTCTTGATACACCTTAACTTTCTGGGTACTTTGCATTATTTCTCTTCAGGTGAGAAGTGAATTTGATCACTGCTTCTCTCTGTTGAAAATACAAGAATGTAATTCTGGCCCAATTAATTCAGTGAAGCCAGGTAGTTGTCTGAGGATGAGAGTGACTTGATCATCGTCATGGTAATGATTATTCTTGTAATCCTAAGGAAGGGAAAAATGAATCATATTGAAGGGCTCAATTTTGCCAGTGGAAGCCAATTCATGTGCTAAACAGTTCCCATAGAAGCAGAGCCACAGTGCTTCTGGTTTCTTCTTGATGGGTGAACAACACCTTGAGGGTGTGTGGGTGCTGTGAACTCAGTCCAGTGTTCATGCAGGACAGAACATGTCTGGGACAGGGGACTGGGTTCTCTGTTTCTAAGAACTGCTGAGGCAATGAAGCCTTACTCTAAAAGGTGGAAGAGTTTCTTCCTCTTTTTGTTTTAAACAAAGAATTGTTTCCCTCTTCTTCCTTCCTCCTCTTCCCAATATTCCTCATGTATTTGAAATCAATTCAAAGATTTTTATGTGGAATACAGAGAAAGCATGTCCCTTTATGAGAATAAAATTTTTAAAAGAACTCCATCAGTGTAAAATTTTACCCAGTATAATTTCAGTAACTCTTAATACTTGTTGCTTGGATCTACTCCTAAAATGAGATGGGGTAAGGAAGTCACTGTACTGATGCTCCACTTAAGGTAATAGGTAAAAAAACACCTATGTTAAATGTAATTAGTTAATACAAATTAAGATGATTTCATGTTCTTTTGTCAAGATCATTCAAAGAGTTATTTGCTTTTGTCATTGAACAGTACTGCATTAGTTCTCATAATCTGGTTAGTGCATTAGCACTAAGTAAATCCTATTGATTCAGCAGACAAAATGGACCTAAGTAATCTTTGTATTTTGCTGATTTCCTTTATATTAATTTAGCGTTTAACTCAGTATACAGATTATCAAAGAAGAGGTGTTGACTAATTACACATTTTTAAGAAATAAAGTAATGCATTGGAGATACTGTGCTGATGAAAGCAGTTTTGCTGTACAGTTGTAGTGTCTATTAGGTGCATTTTTCATAGAAGTCCTTATTGACATGGAAGCTGTGGTAAAACAGAAAAGCTGGGAATTACATCTAGACCAGTTATCCAAAGATAATGCTGAGTGTGGAGACCCTTATTCCAACAAAACATTGCACAACAACTGCATGTCTAGCCAAAACAGTGGTGCAAGACGTGGGACAGAAAGAATTCAAGAAACTAGAACAAAATCATGCAATCTGCCCTAATTTCCACAGGCTGTGTATAAAAGCAGGTGACATCTGCCTTAAGAAAATTAAGCTGTCATTATTACTTCCTGCAAGATCATTTCTCTAGCATTTCTTTGTTTTCACACACCTCGTAGACAGTGCAAGTAATAATTTCATAAGGCTTACACTTGCTTTCTGAACCATTTATGCCATGGATCTTCTTCCTCAGCATTATTATTTTTTAATTTACCGTGGGATTTGATTCTGGTTTTACTTGTATGTTTGGAAATGAGGAGTAATTCCACTCTGATGCAAAATCTGTCTGAGATCAGAAACCCACATGCCACCTAGAAAGTTTGAGTAACACAGCTCTCTCCTGGATATTAATTACCTACTGTTGCTTTAGCGAGCAATAATAATGGCCACATGTGGTCCTGAGTCAGGATAAGTAGAGTAAGTAGAAAACTGCTGAGGTAAGGTGGGTGCTGACTGAGCTGAAAGGCAGATGTCTGCTTTGTCAGGACTTATGTGTCTCTCCATTGTTTGGCAGCAGAACACGAGGAAAATTCATTGCTTGCTTAGATGTGTCAACCGCCTACCAAAGCCAGGTGGGATGAATCCAGGACTTAGATCTGCACACAGCACACTGCATAATCAGCTTCTCTTTCTCTGGAACTTGGAATTGTGCTTAAAGAAATCCAGGCAGATCTTTCAGAAGGGGCTGAGATGGTCCCATTGCAGAATAGTCATCAGCAGGCTTGACGTGAACTTAATCTGGGATTAAGGACTCTTAGAATTTGGTCTGAACCCAGGAAAAGAGGCTCAGATCTGAATATTATACATCTTCAGGGAGTGTCCTTAGTATTATATAACTACTAGTATACATTTTGGACATCTCTTTTTGTGGGACTAAAATGTTTCTAATTTGCAGGGCTACATAGAATAAGAAAATTATACTTTGTCCAGTTCTACTCTTTAGATTTATTTAAGGGCCTTCAGAAACTGAGACATAAAAACCACATAACCAGATATCCATTTTAACGAAATAAAAATTACTTTCTGCCTGAAATGATTTCTGTGCAATCACAGAGAAAAGCAGCAGAGTCACTTTTCCACACTAATAACCAATAGACAACCCTGCCTTCAGTGGAAGAATTTGATTAAAAAGTCTGGAAACGGAACATTATTAGTAACTCTGGCTGATAAAGCTGTGCCCTTTGCAGAAAATGGTAGTTTAATGGATACTACTTTTTCACAGAGAAATCCAGCTTTCATCAAGAAGATGATAAAATGCCAAGCAGCAGCACTGGGAAGCAAGGAAAGACAGGTCCCTAACTGGACACCAGGAGAAGGAAAACCGTAGTTTTTTGTGACTAAGAGGTTAGCCCCCAAACTCCATAGCTCCCGGGGCTTGGAAGAGTCTGCAAAAATATCTACCACTAGGGGTGGTGTGGTACTTTCCAAAAACCCTCCCTGACCTGCCTTTTTCCTTGTCTTGCCTTTTTCTCAGGAACTCCCTCATGAGGGTGTCCATGTGGCCAGTCCTAGAGATGGAACAGCCCTTACCTCTGTAGCCAGGTGTTTGCTAAATCTGGTTCAGCCTGAGACAGCCTTACCCAGACCCACACCCATGCTCACACCTCACCCCTACACACTCATACCTGTGTCCCTCCCATGCAGTTTAACTGGAGACCAGACTCTCCCTGCAATCCTTTATGCCAGGCTGTTTGCCTCAGTCAGGTCTTCCATGTCCTGGTGGGTAGGTGGCCCTGTACCCAACGGTGGAGGGGAGCTGGCTGCTGAGCACACCCTGCCTTGCTCTCCACTGGTACAGGCACAGCGGAGACCCTCGGTACTGCCAGCACTTAGGGCACAGAGGCAGTGAGGGCAGAGCAGGAATGGGGATGCAGCCTATCCCCTTGTTACTAGGGTTTCAGCATGTCTTAAAGGGTTCCAGTGCACTCTGCCCATCATTCTGCCCACCTCATTTATTGTTCTGAGATGTCAGAACCCCATTGAGGAGCTTGCATAGGAATGCGAACAGATTTCATGCCCAGGCAGAGTGCTGTATGCCACCTGATATAGCATTTCCAGAAGAATAAATGACTGAACTAATCTAATGGATTCTGGTGCCTGACTTTTATGGAAAATATTCAGTCACATTCTACTTGCAATATAAAAACATCTCCATGCTGTGAGATTATCAAAGTAATTAACAACAACCCATTTTAATCAGATATATGTGGTTTTATTTTTAAACCTGCCAAAATTTTATGCCAAATGGTGTGGGATACTACAGTTACAGGGCCTGAAGAGAGTTATTTGTCTCTGTTTATTTTATTAAATATTCTTAGACACAGCCTTAAGATGACAGATCAATAAGTGCCTTTGCGGTTTCCTGATAGAAGGCAGCAATTATTTTTTCCTCCATTACAATATAAGCATAACCTAATTTTACTCATCTGTCATGTGTGTAATGGTAATAAAGAAGCATCACCATGTGTTTATTTTACCCTCACTTTACTTTTTGTTTTGGTGATCGTCTGTTTTCCTTTCATGTTTTCTAACTGTTTATGCCTTTCATTTAACAGGAGCTGTGACCAGTTTGTCTTGCTTTATGACACTTTTTGGGAGCATGGTGGCAAAAGCCTGTCTGTGGTTTCTCTTTTCCTGTAAGGTCTAAGTATTTTAGGCCTTCACCTGAACTTACATCTAGAAAAAACAAAGACACAAGATCTTTACAGAGCTGAATTTGGATTTCATTTTCAGTAAGTCCATAAGGATTAAAGTCAGATAATTTGGCTTACAATTGTTTAGCACATATGAGATGCAGAAAGGACAAAAAAAGCCTGTAAGATTTTGATCTATCTAATGACAACTGATATGTATAGTTGGGATTGTCAAGGCTAAAATAAACTCATCTTCCTCACTTGAAAAATCCCATTTAATCCATGGTAAAGATGCACACTACTGGACTATGTCTGCAAATGAAGTAAGCAGCATTTGTCTCCCCATTGCAGCACACCTCTGCTTCGGGGATACCACACTGGGGCTGATAATGACTAACTGACCAAATAAACTTTTCTTAAAGACTACATCCAGTTTTCTCTTTGTTGTGGGAGATTCCTGAACAGTGATTCAACCCCCCCCACAGCAGCTACCTCTCAGATATCTTTGTCCTGACTCAAGCGATAAAACCTCCTTACTATTACTCCCAATTTTTCTTTTAATTCAAAGCCAGTTCTGTTTCCATCTTGCTGTCATTTAAGTGTCAGCCAGCTCTTCACTGAAGGAAATTATTAGGCAGTACTAACTGGTCACAGATCTGCTGAAGTACATCTGACATCAATCAGATGCTCCATCGGATTCACTTTTCCTAACCCTGACTTCAGTGAGCCCAGGTTTTGGCTTAATATGTATTACACTTAAACACAACTGGAAATGTTTAATTTTGATTTTATGAAGTTTTCCATGAGCACTGGAGTAAGTGAAGCACAGTTGTGTCTGGATTTATATCTTGTGGTTGGTTTGCTCTTCAATTAAGCTCTGATGGAGACTTTTCCCATGGGTGAGCAATTTGTTCTTCAGTCCTTGTGAGTCCTTCTGGTGTTTAGAAAGATACTCCTAAAATTTCATTAGTTTCCATAGCCTGAGCCTATATGGGATATGTCTCTGGATTCACACTTGAATTCACATCTTTAAGATTTCTTATTGCTGAGGCTGTAAGGATAACTAACAGAAAGACAGACCTAAAATAGCATGATTACATAAACTTCATTCCTTTAGAAAACAAGGCCAAAACAGAACAAATTTTGCCAATCACATCAAGATGAGTGGAAGTTTTTCTTATTTTTGAATTAAATATGAGAACAAAAAGATGAGGAAGTGTTTTGGATGTGTTGTTTAGGCTTATTTTGGTCTAATTCTACCTTTAGAAGCCTCAGATTAAACTGTCCTAAGGGACAGCCACTTAAAAAGATAGACTACCCCAAGTCCAACAAAATTATGTACAATTGTCTTATGGGACTTTTTTTGATAACATAAAATGGCTTTCATCAATCAGACTCCAACTGTAAATTATCAGAGAGCATTTCCTTGCAAAGAGTGCTAGAGGCTCATTTTTCTTTTTAATGTTGAAGTTAGTGGTATACCATATTCACTGCTGGACTGTTTTCAGTGTCCTATGACTTAATTTTGCAGTGGTCAGTGCCTTTCACTTGCATGAGTGGTCTGTGGTTTTATTCTCTCGACATCAAAGAGAAAGATCATCTTGGCTACATTACAAAACCACATTTTGAACTTCACGAAAATAAACTGTGACAAACTCTCAGATTTTATAAAAGCTTTCTTTTAAGTTCAAGGTGACTTACAAAAAGGGGAAAAATGTTTCATGCCTTCATGCACACTTTTACAATGTACAAAGAAGGGCCTAAGAAGAGTTGAGGGGTTTGGAACTCTTTTTTTATTAATTATTATTTAATCTCCAGCAAAATCAGGAAAGACCAGATTTGACATTTTTGGGACAAGCATAAGAAATAACATGTTTTCCTTCTTCTGCCCGCTCTTTCCTTTCCTTCACATTCTAACCCTTCAGGTCTACTTTACACACATGAGAAAAACGGGTGTATGAAGGATGGTTGGCAAATTCTTGCCAATCTTTCTGGCTAGTTGAAACCTGAAAAACCTCAAAGGACACTTTTTACGGGAGCCTTACTGAGTCCTCTGGAATAAGGCAAAGGAAATGGAATAGCAAAGCTCGACAGTATTGATATTTCAGTGTTAAGCAAACAATCAGGACAAAAATTTCTGACTCCCTTTATGCCATTTAAAAGAATCACAAGAAATCATAGAAACATTTTTCCCTTTATCAATTTAATGTAGCAGAAATCAGAGCTCTGATGACATTTCTTGAAAATAGGCAATTATAATAAACATGTCGGCAGTACAAGACATTCATTCTGATATGCAAAGCAGCAGCAGACTCTGGAAAAGCTTTTGAAACACGAAAGTAGTTCCCAGCATGTGAAAAGTGGCAAATTATTCTGTCAATATTTTAATGGTATACTTTGCTTTGAAGAGATCACCTTATGAAATTTGTGTGTAGGCAAGTGCAGAATGAGATAAGTTAAAGGCCATGAGCTTTTAAAGACAGTCATTCACAAATCCTATACCCCAGGAATATACAATAAAATACTTTCAGAGAAGGACAATGGTTCTTGTTAAAAATGTACTGAAAAAGGAAAAAAAAAAAAAGAGGATATTACTACCTAAAATGAAAAATTAGGACAGCAATAACACAGTGAAGAGAGATAAGCTACTGTGCTGAATGTTTGCTAACTTGTTTTTAGTTCCTGAAAATTACCTGCCCTCTCCCACAAAAAAGGGAATTAAATGCTATGTCTGTTGGGGCTGCTGTATCAGCATCCACTAGGAATGCCTCCATCTGTGTTGAACACCTGGAGCCTGCTATAAGAAGTCATCCCCCAAATGCCAAGGCTGCTGTGGTTATGCTCAGACCACTTCAGACCCCCTCTGAGCACATTCCTGCTACTGGGGAGAAGCCACAGGGTCTCTGTAATGGGTTCTTCTTCTCCCCAGACTGCCCTGTCTCACCTCTGGCAGTGGGGAGCAGCCCTTCTCTTTGACAAAACAGACTCCCACCTCCAACCAGGGCATTGTGTCAACATCCTAACCTGATGTCCTGTTCTGAGAAGCTGTGTTGAAGAGGACCCTGGTGATACTTGGGGTGAAGAAGGTCTGTGGCTCCCACTCTCACTTTGAGCTGTCCCAAAAATGGGATGTGACAGATACCATCCACCTCTAAATGCAGGTTGAGCTGTTGATCTGTCTTGACACAGGCCTCATATTGGCTGAGCAGAGCTCTGCCACAGAGGCTCTAGCCCTCTGGTAGAAGACAGCGTGCCACCTCTGAGCTACAAATTTCATGTATTGGAGAAAAGAAAGTTCCCTAGGTATGATATTTAAGGGCCTGCTTCGTAAGCAGGAGATTGAAAGTTCTAATGTTTCATGTTCCAAAGTAACTGTTCTAAGCGCCTGATTCCCAGATTCTGTATTTCTTCTACAAGACCTGAAACCAGCACAGACACTGGCCAGAAGGGAAAGGGAAAATTTCTGTGCTTCCTCTGCTCACAGTATTTCACACAGTTGGAGAGCAGCAACCTCCTGAAGTCATGGTGTACAGAAATGCAACCCTCCCACCTGAGACAACCTGAACCCTCATTCAGATACAGATTTCACTGACACTTCTTTCTTGCAGAAAACTGGTGTCAGTTGAATTGTTTCTGTACCAAGCATGAGTAACTACATTACAATCTGGCTCTTCATGGCATATTCCAAACCAGCTCTTTCATTTTTTTCTGAGAAGGGCAGTGATTCAGCATTAACATCCTTTTAAGTATGTGATGTTTTTCAGGGACTCTTCAGTGCAGATGAATATGAATTTTTCTGAATACTTTTTTTAAATATTAAAAGAAATAACTGCCTAAATGTTCCATTTATCTGCATCATAGTTTCTTAAGCAAAAAACTATGTTTTTGAGCCCCATAAAGACCTCAGAGATTTTTTATACTCAATTTACAGGAACTAATCCTTTTAGAGATAATCAACAGCAATGCTAAGCAATCTGCAATGATCAGAAACTAACTTTTTGTAACTGAAACTGAGAGGACGGATACCTGACATTGGAATAGGCAAAGAGAGAACAAAAGTCCCAAAATGTAACAAATCAATTATCACTTACCCTGTTCAAGCAGTATTTGCTCTCTTTCCCATAAAAGTGTTGGAGACATTTCATGTTCTGCTTGTCAACAATCTTGTTGAAGAACTCGTTGATGGTTCGCACAGAGACGGCACAGACAGCAGATCGGTTGGTTGGTTCAGAAGAGTCTGGTTTGCTTTGTGCAAAAACACCATAGAGGATATCATCGTTGAGCCCAAGGCCCATCTCGTGTGCTAGAGCTGCACCAGGCTTGCTTACGTAGGCAGCTTGCAAAATGTTGAATACCTCCTTTCGGATGGACCTCTTTCTTCGCTTTTCAGTAAAAATGCACTCAAGAGGCATTTCCATGTAGGAACGCATCTCTGAGTCTAAAGTGCAGAAGCGGATAATTCTAGTGTGAAAAGACTGTGAGTCAAGAGTTTCTCTCTGTACAGTCAAAAAATAGACAAAGTGATCATTTTCAAAGGCATGGACATACCTAATGGGATACGAGTCCCGGAACTGAGGGAGGATATCTATATAAGATTGATCTGTGAGAAACTCAAAACCGTCCTGTGTTTCTTTTAATCTTCTAACCGATATTGAATGCAGCACATGGGGAGGTTGAAATGTAGATGTCACAGTATTTCCAACAAAGAAGTTGACAAACCTGTCCTTTTCGGTCACCAAAACTTTGGTTCCTAAAGTGCTAACAACACAATCGGGACAGTTATCCAGGTCTCCATCCGCCTGGGGTGAGTACATGCAGTGCACCTCGCTTTCAATGTCAGCAGGGTTGTCAGGGTGAATGATGTGACGGTGGCAGATGCCTCCGGACACACTACCACAGCTAATGAGCTGATCATCATAGTAAGTTTCTAAAAGCAGTGCCATGTTGACGTTATCCTTCCATATGCTGTTAGATAAATTGGCTTTATCTCGGCAGTCTTCACATGGTGCACAGTCAGGGTTCTCCAAAACAGGCCCAGTCTTGTACACAGAAATGCTCTGGAGAGTTTCATTTAGTACGTAAATCTTATTGACTGCTCCAATATAAACATGATGCTTGTATAAAACTACATTCTGAATTGGTGTGTCTGCAATGAAGTTAGGAAGGTCATATTTTACACCAAGATTCATTTCTGATTTTTTAGCTGCTTCTTTGCATTGTCCATGGCTCCTCTGCAGCAAGGCAAACAGGAATACGATAAACCCAGAAGGATATGCAGTAAGAGGCTTCATTGTCAGAGATCTAATCTGTCAAAATACATTTAATGGAAGAACTGGTTATATTTCATATACTAAATGGTCAGTTTATCAGACAACAGAAATCAGTTTCTAGGCTGCATGTAGTAGCTGAACTATTTCAGTTTAAGAGGTGTTGCAATCTTGCTTAGTGTCATAATAGTTGTGCTAGAAACGGCTACAATCACTGTTCTTTGTGGGTACCCATTTCACTGCCTTTAGATCAATTCACAGAAGGATTTTCTTACGATGAATTTCTCAAGACCCCTCGGCATGTTGTAGAGCAGCAAAAGAGAGAAGGCTACTTCCACAATGCCATTAAACCAGCTGACTGATATGGTTTAGAACAGGATGGTGTACACATAGCTGAAAGCAAAACTGCCCAGGACACTTAGGACACAACAGCACACAAAGCAGTTGGAGCACTTCAATGTGTGGCTATAAAATATTTGTCAAGTTCTCAAGGAGCTGAATGGGTTCCTAGCACAGCTGATCAAAAGAAAGAAATAGAAAAGACGTGAAATAATGTGAAGATTTCAACCGGAGTGGACTTGTGTTCTGTTGATATTTTTGATTAGCCAAGGAAGAGAAATTCTCCACCAGACCAAAGGAAGAAACCCTTCTCTCTCTCTCCCTCCAGCTCCCCAAATCACTGTCTTTCATAAGGCTCAGTTTGGAAAAAAGAATGTCTTTTTTCAGCCAGCCCTACTTCTTGGAATAGTCATTCTCCCTAGCGTTGACAAGGCTTTGTAATGTATTATTAGGATATTTTATGCATCATGTGGTGCTTGGCATGTGCAAGCTTTATTTTAGGCCCTGTACCACAGCAGTAAGTCACTCTGGTGAGCCTTGCAAGATACAGGCGTATCGCTGTATTGTAAACAAAGGGCTATCAAGTGACCTACAGCCATTAACTGATGAAATCAAACCACCTAGCACTTCTCCCTTTTTCTTTTACATCTCCACACAGTTGTTTGATGTGGCTTGGAAAACCAAAGGCAGATGACTTATGTGATATTTCACCCCCTTGAAAGATCAATGAAACGAACTGTGGTTATGAGCGTTTCAGTGCAGTATCCACACTATGCCCTGTCACACCAGATATTTTCTGTCAACATCATGACACAGTTGCTACGCCAAATTTAGCTTCTTCATGGAGAAAACAATTATGCATTCTAACAGCAATATGATCACATACTTTGGGAAAATCCCTCTAGTTTGACTATAGTTAGGCAATTGTTGCTAATCAAGAAATGCTTGTGACCACTGAGAGAATCTAAAATAGATGACCTTGAAAATTACAAACTGAATAATAGGAATCTGCATCAACTTTTTATTTCATTAGGACTTTATGCAAAATGAAAATATGACTATAGACCAGAGCTGTTTCAGCTGTGTATAAATCTAGTGTTTTCACTAGATTGGTTAAAACAATCCACCAGTAATTCTTGTGGTGCTTTATTTCAGCATCCACTGAATTCCTTCTGCGGTTTATGTCTTTAATTACACACAATAACAGGTTTTGGAAACTAATTGTTCTTCCTCCCTGTTATCTGATAAGAATCATGATCGAGAGTTGGAGATAAAAATCAGAAACACTGGCTATTTGCAAGTATTAGCTGGTAAAAACAAGTCATGCTTCTAGTATTGAGACATAAAGATCTTCCTTCAAATCAGTAACATTTTTCTGATATTAATTAGTGATAACAGAATCCTGGAAACAAATCTAGCCTGGATTTACATTTGAAAGAAAAAGAAAAAAGAGCAAGGATATTGCTATAATTAGAAAATAGTCCCAGTACACAAACTGCTGACCTCCATATTGTATGGCAGGAAACTGTCTTCTCATCCTCTGTAACATCTTGCTATCATGAATTTTTTCCTGCCCTGTGCTGAGATGCAACCAAGAGCTTTCAAAGTTTGTGTAAAACACCCAGAAGTCACACATGATCCAAGAATAATCGTGTTCACATCCTGCCTGGCCAGTGCCAAGTGAAGGTCCCAGCACTGGGAGAAGTGGGGGCCTGGTCTGACTGCCTGCCTCTTTTCAACCAGCACTTCCACCCAAGCAACTGCTGAAACTGATGCATTCCTGCAGATTCACTTCTGATGAGTCAACATGTTCTGACAAATACTAGATTAAGCAGAAAATTCCGAAAGTGCTCTATTTCTGACACGAGGCAGAGGTAGGTATATTGTTTACTGCAATAAGTTTAAACCCACTTAACAGAGGCGGCCCTGCAGTCGAGAAGAAAGCAATGGGTGGGACAAGAGTTGTGTGAGGATGAGGCTGATTGACCACCAACACAGGAAAAAAAGATGGAAGGATGGTTACTTGACAGGCACCTTATTTGTTGCAGTATATTCTGTGCTGTGTTTTTGTTTTAATGTTCCCAAATAGATTTCCCATCCAATATGTCCCTCAGTTTTCAGTCTACAATCCTCCCAATTATTCCAGTGTCTGAAAAAGAGGATCCCTAGTTGTCCAACAACCAGTACCAGTGTGCACTGCAGGGGTATTTAGAGCCATAAATACTATCCGACATGTTCTTTCACTCCAACCATATTTTGGGATGTGAGGCCAGTATCCTCAGATAGTCTGCTCTGCTTACACTCAAACACCACTGATTTCAACCTATGCTTTGGAGACCAAAAATTCCACCTTAGCCTCCTTTAGCAAGTGAGGCTGGAATGGAAAAATTAACAGTAAGAACAAAGGTGGGATTCAGTGTGATGTAAAGGATGCCAGGAATAATAGGTACTTTATTTTACCACTACAGGAAGGAAAATATGAGCAATAAATGAAAACAAAGTCATCTTTTCTCTTCTATTTGAGTCTCATCATAGTGCTTTCCTTTGTATACTTTTGAGATATTTCAAGCATTCTCCCAGACAGAAATCTGCTGATTCCAACCTATGGGAAGCACTGGCTCAGATTTATGGGCAGCTCTCTAGGGAAGATGGTTCTCCACAGTCCACGTCTCCAGCATACTGTGAATCTTCTCTCAAGGTGCCTGACATCAGAAGGAACATGCCCTAATTTGTTGAACTTAAGGAGTTTTGATGAATTAGAACCAAAATACTTGTGCTATAGCTACAGGTCAAAGAACTAGCTGCTGTCTATCAGTTGCAGCAGGAAAACAAGGAAACCTTTTGTTTCTCTACTTGGTTTGAATGATGGATGCTGTTAATCTTTTGTGACCTTCCTGTGACATGTGTGTCCTTCATGTGTCTACAGATGACTTGTAAGTTTTGGCCTGCGATAGCCATTAGTGAGCAATAGCTGTCATGGATTATTCCTTTCATAAGAAATATTTTCAAAGCCAGCGTCATGATGTGCTCGTTTTTCCATCCCTCATCAGATAGTAGCCAGTAAAACTGATGAGAAAATAGATTTTGGTTAACCATTGCAAATGGTTGGTAATGATGTGTCATATTAGTGTGAGTGCTATGGCTGGTGCTTTGAGTGTTTTTGTACCATTAACAGTTTCCCAATGGCAATCTTCTTCCTACAAGTTTCATTCCCTCTAATTATGACTTCGGTGATAATTTGTAAATATTGAACATCATGTCTCTCCTTTGCACTGTTTGCGACTGTACTGACAAGCCAGGCCTGGACTTATTGTGGAATATGTTCAAGCTGGCAAACACAAGGAAGCCAGAAGACACAGCCATGCTTGTTTGCCTTTCCCTCATTTCAGAAACTTGTGTCCCATTTATCACTAATCACAAGCACTCCATGGATCTGCACAGGCTCAGACAACATGCTGACATGAAAGCATTTTGTAGGTTGTTTGCTGCATCTCATTTTTCCTTGCTTTATTACAGAAAAGGAAATGACAGCGTCCTCTGTCCCACAGAGAGCGTGTTTGTAAAAGAACATATTTAGTCCTCAGATAGGTCATTTCAGGTTAGGTAACAGCAGAGCCATGTTAATTCGTGTTTCAAAACCTCTATTGTCAGCAAATGGCAGCCTTTTCCCCTCTTTAAAGTTGATAGTATGGTTTTATACTTTTTCCAGCGGGAGAGTATATCTTTCTTGTTACTTTGGTCTCTGACAGAGAGGTGGCAAATTTATACAGAATAACCCTAGTGACGACTACTCCTGAGATTTCAGTTTGCTTTGCTATTTTGGACTAAAATCTGTGCCAGTGCAGGACCTGATTCCCTGTGGTTCAGAGGTTGTGCCATGGAGAGAACATCATCATTTAAGAGGACAGGGAAAATGAGAGGGGGTGACAACAGTTCAATTCATCCAACTTTAATCAGTTGTTGCAAATCTGTCATAGCACTGGCATCAGCTTCAACAGATTAAGCTCACAATGGATGTGTCTTCATCAGACTTTTCAATTAACCAATTGCATCTGGACACAAGGTTGATTATATGTCAAAAACTTAGTGAGGGTAACCTGTTTTCTAAGTTCAGAGGAAAAAAGAAGGTTTTAAATATGAATTTAGCTACCTTGAGACAATAGAGAGAACAAGGAAATTGAGTAAGTCAGCAGCAAACATACAAATGATCCCTGAATTGAATTCAAACGGCTAATCTGAGTTAAAATTCATGTTCCCTTGTCTTCAGCACTATTTCAGCTCTAGGTTAGGTCACTCATCCAAACTCAGGTGGCAACATAATTTTTCCTACAGCATGGTATACACTCTAGCACAATTCAGTTTTCCAGTGTATAGAGTCAAAGAACTTATTATCAGTGATTTAGGTCATAAATTCATTCATAGCAGAGCTGGGAGGTTTCTATGCTATTCCAAGAGGTGTGTGTGCATGCAGATGGCTGATGGGGAAGAACTGTTGGGCAGGGCACAGTCTAGGCAATTGCTGGGGGATCTGCCATTAACTAAATCCTCTACATACACAGTGCAGTCATGTGTGTCAGAAGAAATTGTTTCATTAGCCGGTTCAACTGATCTGTAAGCCTTTCCTTACAATATTCAAACACATAAAAAAATTAAATTATCGCTGCATAAAACACACTCTTTAATATAGATAATCCATTACTGGGTCCAATATACCATTATAATTCACAGCAGCTATCAAAAGAAGCATTTTTGTTGTCTAGCACATTTATTTTTAACAGGCTTTAAACCACAAGAACACTAATCTAGCCTTTGCAGTGGAGAAAATGCTATTCTTACACTCATTTGGCATTTTTTGGGGGGTGTCCTGCAGTGCAGTAGAGTATTTTATTTGAAACTTGCTTCAGAACTTAACATCCTAAAGCCAACTCATGTCATGGGTCTCTAGCACAACTGGATTTATTTAATCATTTTTTGTTGTGATGGGCTACAATGACACTACTGCTTCTTTTGTAATGAACCTCAGCAAACACTCACGGATATATTACAAATGAGTGGAACAGATCAAGAGCTATATATTGCTCAAAAAGATTAATTTAATAGGTGGAATACAGCATTTCTTGAAATTGAGATAAATTTCTTGTTTGAGGAAGTAGTACTCATTTTAAGGGCTGAGGAATCAATTCCACAAAGAACATGGACTAGAAGTTCAAAATATACATAGAATAACTGAAAACCAGGGAAATACCCCAAATAAGGTAGAACCTTCACTGTTTCTTCATGCTTATATTTGCAGATGGATTTGGATCTTTAAATAGGACAGCTTTCCACATCTGGATGATAAGGATGGAAGGTTTTTTAGTAAAATATTGTATTGTTTAGCAATAACAGGAAAATAGAAAGCAAACTTTGAACAACACACTTGTTCCATCCTGTTCATTTGAAATGCAAGTCAGCAATTGTGGAACTTCAGTAAGAAAATAACTGTGATGTTACCGTGGCATTTTACCACTACAAATGAAGTAAAATAAACCCAGCTCTAGCACAGACTTAAGCTTGGTATCTGCAGCAAATAATTCAGCCTGACGACTGACATATGAACATCTTACTCAGTCCAAGGTTTCAGTACAAGAAGAAAAAGACCTATGTGTGTGTGAGTAGAGTGACAAATATGCTATGCTTGATATAGTACATGTCATGACTAATAACACAAGGCAGTGTTGGTCTTCTGGTTCAGGTTAGTGCATATGGAGATATTTGGGGGTGACTTCAAATTTTTCATGTTTGAACAGACTAATTCATCTCTTATCTATTTTCACCACATATGCAAAGTAAAGGTCTTTATCAACTTCTAGTGAGTTGAGATAAATGCAAACACACCCTGGTGGACTGAGGAAATCACACAAGCTCAGGTAAAGATCCAAGTCTTTGTTTCTGGTGTCATTAAAACACATAGTAGGAGAAAGCAACTTACTTGGATTTCTGAGTTGATCCTGTTGATCAACTTTTTTGCATGAGTCTGAGCATTTTGTGGTTGTCTGTACTGAATGGGGACAGTGTAATTTCCTTGGAATGTAGTTCCTCCTTTTGTAAAGAGCCAAGTTGGCAAACCTGGCTGCAAGCACAGTTTTAGCTCAATTCTCTCAACTAGTCTCAGCACCTAGATTTGCTACTTTATGTTTTATGGTTATAACACCTATCTACCTGAATTCTTGTATTGAAATGCAGAGCATATTTTGGAAGCCTTTCCTGTCTTGTAAAGCTAACAGCCTTCCATACTGTGATAATTAAAGGAATGACATGGGCCATAAAAATGAAAAAGATTAAAAGGCAGATAGTCATGAGTAACCAAGACAGCATACAGATTTGATCTAAATGTTCTAACAGCAATTATGAATGATCTTGATGCAGGACATTTCCTGCAGTTTAATTGTCATTTGCTGCTAATGGTTCTTAGGAGTCCCTGAGATAATAACTCTTCACAGCCAAACATTAATCTCTTAAAAAAAAAAAAAAAAAAAAAGTTCTATGTGTCAATAAATACAGACGGTAAAGTATATTATATGATATATGACAACTGTACCAAAATAGTGATGATAAGGTATATTTTATGAGAATGGTACCAATGGATCTACAAGCCCACCGTATTACCAAGATTCCTTTTAATGTCATAGTAAATATAATAATATCAGCAACTAAAACCCAAGAAGTCCCTGAATTCTTCCAAGGTGTGGTACACATACCTAGGATACTAAGCAAAAGAAATTGTGCTGGCTCTGTTCTTTGCTCTGAAAGGGCTGGCGGGCGGTGTCAGGCGGAGGCTTTCTGCTTGGTGGGCACACATAAAGCACGCCACTGTGCGCCATGACTTCGCCCTTCTTAGTTAATGTGTCTCCAAGAGCCACAAGGCAAATTAGCAACAAAACTTAGGGTCAAGGATTTCCAAAAGGCTGCTGATGCCTTGCTTGATACACAGCTTGTCAAGCTGAGATGTCATGGTCAAACTGTGCAGGGTCTCAGCAAGATGAGCACATCTGTACAAGTGAGCTGGGCTCACAGATTTGGAGAACTGGCCCAAAGGCTGGAATGAGACCCTCAGCTCTCCTTTACTCAGCCTGCTGGGGGTGGCTTATCCAGGGAAAGGAAAAACCAAGAAAAAGCTCTGCTTGTGGACCTGTGTCAGCACTGTACAGAGGACTTTAAGTTGCCTCCAAGTCATCTCCTTGCATCTAGGAACTTTTGTGGAGCTGCTGAACTGGTCTGGTCTGGCCTGGCACAGTCCATTGGGCTCATATTGTGCTTTGTCTGCACGTATACTTAGTGCTGGAAAGCAGAGTGCACTCCTTCCATGCTCAAGCTGGCTCCACAACATATAACCATGATTGTGTAATGCTGTGTTTGAGAGAATCAGCCCCGCCAAACACAAACTACCTCTATGCAAAGCTTTGGTGGTCTTTGCCCCAAGTGAAAATGTGGTGCAAACACTCAAAACAGCTACAAACAAAACTGTGTTTGTAAATTTGCTAGTGAAAGCAATGGGGTCTTTATTTATGCCTCAGCTTCATACATTATCAGATACCAAAGTTAATAACCTGATGGTCTACTTAGCTTCATAGCGGCTTTTTGATAATCAAACAGGAACAATGTCAAGGATAGTGTTCATTTCCCATCTGTGTTTGGTTAGGAGGTTATGACCTTTTCTTTTTAATGCTGACCTCGCTTTTGTCACTGTAAGTTTATGTTATTGCAGTGCACTTTAACTGATGCCCTACTTTCACTCAGTTTAGAAACGGAGTTAATGACGACTCGTTGGCATGGCTGCTGCCTTGCTGCGAACCTGTGATTCATGATTGCCTTCCAAGGACTTTACGGTATTGGCATTCATAAATCCAGAAATGGCCTGGGACCAGCCTATCTGACATCCTGGCTCTCACCAGAGGCAACAGTGTCACAGCTGCAATCAACAGAGTGGCTGATCTGTAGCAGCCTCAGCTCCCCTTTTTTTGGCAGATGTCCCTCAGCAAGGGTCCGTCAGCCACAGTTTTTATTTTGAAATATTGTGTTGACCTTCAGAAGATGCTGAAAAGCTCAATAGTTTGAAGGAGGAGTTCAGGGATGGCTGAGCAGTCTGAGTTTTTTCATGCTAATGGGATCTTTTTTTGTGTGTTTGTTTCTGAAAGGATTTTTCAGCTGGTCCATTTACTTTCTTTCAGCCTGTCCTCTTCCCTCATTTGAAGAGACCTGGGAAGCTTAAATGTGCAACTGTTACTCTTCAGATGTTCTCATTTATACTGGGCCCAGAGTGAGGTTTTGGACTTGTTCAGACCCTGGAATGCTTCCTTTGGAAATCTGGAGCCAGATAAGAAGTCTGTGAGATAAGCAAAGAGGCTGTTTCCAAACTTCAGAGGGTATTTACCTTTTTCATAGGGGTGAAATGAGGATAATGAATCCATTCTTACAAAACACCTCCAAAACACTACAGGCTTAGTGCTGGTATTTGCTACAGGCATAGCGCAGAAAGGCTGAGCTGTAGGATGGTGTCTGCCATAAAGGGGCTGATTTAAAACCATGGTGCTCATCCCTGCATGAGGAGGCTGGCCAAAGGTCTAAATCTAGGGCTTGGCTCTGCTGCTTTTGTCCCCTGCCCTCTCTCTGCAGCTCCTGCCTGCACTCTCCTGCCCTTTTGCCATGAGATCCAGCAATCCACCACCCCATGGCCATTCCTCACTCTCCTCCTCCTCTTCCTGTCCTGGTGGGAAGATGCAGACAGTGGAATGTGAGTCCTCCTAGGCAAAGCTGTCCTGATGCTTTGGAGCCAAGCCAGCTGGGAGGAAAAGAGGGGATGGCATGTGGTGCTGGGGACTGCCTGTCAGCAGCAGGACCCGTGCCTGGCTCCGTCCCGTCTGGGCACTGCAAAAGAGCTTGGCTGGGAGCTGTAACCCAGCCAGGACTGCTCTGTCTTCTCTTCTCTTCCAGAACTCCAGCTTAGGTGAGATCCAAGGAATATTCAGCACAAAATGCAGACAGTGGTTAATCTAAGCACCTGAGAGCTTTGTGGGCAGTGAGTGTTAGCTTTTTAGATCCCTTTGTTGGACTTGCGCCCTGAACTCACTCTAAACCCCACTTTAGATGCCAAAGCAGCCTCTCTGGATTTTCTCCATAATATTAAGCTTGGTCTGTTTATCCAAAAGGAAAATAAAATGGCAGTGGTAAAACTGGAAATTGGTCAGTAAATGTATGTTTTTAATTTAGGACTTTATAGTGAAACAATTGCTCCTGAGCACGATATTTTACTAAACAGTTGATATTTAATTCAATATTTTGAGCACTGAACAAAGTTCACTGTCATTTAGCAGGAACATTTTCTTTTACATCCCTGCTCCTACTAAAAATATTCAAATTATATTGTATTGCTTATTAGCACCATGTATGTTGTGTTCAGACCAAAAATATGGAGTACTTGTGATTAATAATTACTCACTTAAGCATTTTAAATTTGAACAAGATACAGATGTTTGGGGTGAGGATAGACAGATCTCAACTCTTACACACCTGGCTTTCACACAAAAGCCTGGTTTTGGACCTAAGCTAGGTCAGGATAAGCTACATTCCTTCACTGTGAAGCCATCATCTTTTCCAAGACTTGACTCCACAGTCTCTATGCAAACATTACTCTCATTGATTCCTGTGATGGTTGAGCTGACTAAGGACTAGAGAACAGAGTGCTTAAGACAGGCTGAAAGACAGAAGATCTGTGGCAATGACAGAATCTCAATACTACCTCATTTAAAATGAGCAATAGATGATACAGGGTAAATACTGAGATGCAGAAGACGTAACAGAAATGATAGGTGCAGAAGAGTAAATCTTTAAAATCTTATATATTGTTAATGAAGATAATAATTACTCTTTACAGAAAGGCTGAATTAACCAACGCTGCATTTCTAAGTAACTAGCTAATGGACACAGACATTATCTTTCCATAAGTCTTTGAAATTCCTATAAACCATGAGTAGTCAAATATTTGACTGATGGGCTTTTACCCCTGCTAATAGCATGTGATGGTGGTCTCAGTAAATAACATAACTTTAGATTTCCCTCTTGCAGCTGGGGAAGGGGTACTTTCTTATTTTTAAGCCACCTCTTATTGCTCCTTGCTGCTTCCTGAAAGGCTTTTTGTACTGTGAAAACAATTCACTGGTTTTTTTTGAAAACAATTCACCTTATTTTTGTGCCCTGCAGGGGATTTTGGGTGCACATACTCTGCTCAGATAAGCAGGGACCTCTCCCACTGCAGTCAAGGGAAATTTTAAGCCATTCCTGCTTACCCGTAGACAGAGGTAAGCCCAGCTTGTGTTTCACCTACGAGAGAATTGTGGCATTATTTGCATAGAATAAGTTCTTTCAAAGAATGTTACATGAAAACTTCTCAATTTGAAAACAAACAAACAAAAACTCTACTCAGCCATCTTCAGGAAGCAGCAAAGTTGTCTCTGATTTTGTCATGGCAGCTGATTTTGTCATGGCAGCTTACATCTGAAGAAAAACAAATACATACTTATTTTTGTAAACGTGTTTACAGAAGGAAGGAAAGAAAACTCCACAGAACTGGAAAACTAGCCTTCTAACTGAAAATGACCACACAAGGTGTTTTCCCGTTTTTTAGCTCTGCATGAAAATCATGGGCTTCAGTTCTGCAATTAGAATGTCATTAATGTTTTTTGTGATTTCAGGTGTGCTTGTGCTGACTTTACTTACTTTCTGTCTGGCTCTCACCTCTCTCAACTACTGCTAGCATAGTTCTGCCTTCAGAACACCTCCTCTCATGTAGCCTTCCACAGTCACCCAGGAAAAAAATAAAAAGGTCACTGCTGTTGGTTAGGTCTTTTTGAATATAACCAGGAGAAGGAGAGAATCATCCCTTTCTCACAAATGGACATGCCTTGCAATCCCTCTCTTTTGTATACATAAGGTCAGGATAAAAAGGACAAAAATCAAATGGAATCTGATAGAAATAATAACCAAATTCTATGGGATCTAATAGAAGATAGAATGTAATGAGATTTTAACATGCAGTTCTGAAGCACAAACGGATTGAATATTAAATTTCATGGGATAATTCAGAAACTTATAGTAAGGTTCCCATGCTAAATTCAATAGGATTTTCACATTGTGGAAATTTATGGTGGAGAGCTGACAAGATCTTGAAAATGTCACAGGAGAGGACATTCCCAGAAAAGGAGCTATTTAATCCTCTGAGAAGGGAAAAGGACACAGTGAAATGTTGCCACCATGTCATGTATGCTGGTAATTTCTTTGTAAGGCCAGTGTTTGCAATACCAGGCAAAACAGACATTTGGGAATTTCAGATTCTGACTACAGTAGGCTTAGTAAACCCTAAACACTAGGAAACAAAGAAATCAAAGTAAAGCATAAAGATACAGTGCACATCTGGTTCCTCTGTCTGTTTTCAACTCTTGCATAGTTTTCACTGAAGGTGACAGAATTTACACCCTGAGTTTGACTAAGGGCACCTACATCCTGGCTGGGGAAACACCCCCATTTACTATTTGGAAGTGCTGCAGACACACACAGTGATAAAACTTATTATCATGCAGCACTCCATCCTTGAACATGTATAGGAAGACAAAAGCAAAGTGTTCAGTTTTCCTTCATCAAAGTTTTCTTTTCCTTCATCAGAAGAGTTAAACAACAGTTGAGATAGTTTTCAATCATCTGCTGCAAGCTAAATTGCATCTTCAAACATGAAAAACATTTTCCACTCATCTAAATGGATGGTAAATACATTTTTAGGGTGAAATTTGGATTATTTTCTCTGATGCAGATGTGCTTTATCACACAGGGAGCTCTGCATTGGCTCACTGCTTACTGGAGCCCATTACTGTTTGCATTCTACATACTCTTTAAAATATTATTAATATTGCAATTTTTTTTTTTTTATTTCAGCTTTGGGCATGTATAAGAATGATATAAAATACTGAGTATTAACAAGAAACATTTTCCCTCAGGAAAAATATTGGCCTCTAATCCAAAGAGCAAAAGCAATAAACCTAAAGAGTTTAAGGAAAGGTTTTACAGGACAGTAATATATAACATGTAAAATTAGTACCCCCTCTCTAGAAGTAGACAGGAAAACTGAATATAATTAAAGTAATCCATTTAACATTTTCAATGACATCAGGAGAGGGTAATTAATCAACTTTTAACATTAAGTGAACTACCAACACCTCTGATTCTCTTCAGCAAATCTGCCTTGCTCTCTTTTATCCTGCTTTCTCAGACCTAACAGAATCTGATATATTTGGATGAGAAGACACATGAAAGTATATATAATAATACCCATATAATAACACCCATAACAGATATCAGGATATATAAAAGCAACAGATAAAAGGGTATATAATTCCCATCACAGAAATTCTAATACAATTTTGAATGCAGAACAGTCTCAAAGATGGAGCGCAATCCAAGTCTGAGTTACCCCAGCATGTATCTAAGACAAATTAATCTTATGGAGTTATTTCAGTTTGTTCTTTTTTAGTCATGCTTCAGGACAATCCACAGATTTGGGACTTTTCTCTGGGCCTACTTGGAATGCTGGGCTTAGTTGGAAACTTGCTACTTTTATCCCCACAGGATCATCCACGATGCAGGTGTGTAGGGGAGGAGAAGCAAACCCCAGTGTCTTAATAGATATGTCTGATGGTCCTAAAATTCTGGTGATTTAGTTTGGGTCAACCAATCCAAAATGCACTCTTATTTATGATACAGCTAAAGACAAAACAACAGAAAGTCATTAATGTCTCTAGGCATTTACAGGGCACAATAGACCTCTGTCAAGCTTGAAATCTCACTAGCTAGGTTAGATTCAAAACAAAGTAAAAGAAAGGTGAGATTCAGCATCCAGCTCAAACAAACTAAAAAATAAGCAAAGAAACAAAAGAAACATTAAGTTAAGAAACATTAAATAAATGAGTTTGGAATTCTAACTGTAGATGATAATTGTTTTCATCTAACTCATTAAACATGCTCAGAAAGGATTTATTTCCACAAAATTTAGATGAAAATAGTTTCTGCAGGACTTAACAATTTGTACAACTATTAATGAGAAAAAAATTATGTCAAAAAAGATACATCAACCTTCTATAAAAGTCAAAGAAGAGGAAATCCATTTTTCAAATACGGTGCAGACACACACAAAAGCAGAGCTAAATCCAGTGTCCATGAAGAGTCAGTGGCAAAACTCCCAGGGACAACCACGAGGCCACAGTCTTCCTTGGGGTTCTTACCATAAAAGTAGCACAAGCACAAAAAGAGGTAAAAAAAGCCATTTTCCTAAGACCCACATATGTTGTTGGAGGCCTGAGTGTTTGCGGTGGGTGATAAAGGGACTGGAATTCAGCTGAGGGCATCTTCTGCCAGATGTGGGCAGGGGTAGCAGCTGGCAAAGCTGAGGCTGGCTGTGGACATCCCAAACCAGGGCCACATGGCTCTCAGCCCTAACAAATGCTTGGTGTAATCAGTCCATTAGTCCAGGTTTCTCCCAGTCCCAGACAGTTGTTTAAAATGAGCATTATATGAAGCAAACCAGAAACCTTAACACCGTATTTCATAAGTAACTGTAACTTTACTGCCCAAATTCATGGTGGTCCAGCCTTGTTACTATTGTAGGCAAAATGCCTTCCTGAGTCTCATCACCCCTCTGCTCTGAAGGAGGTTCAGCTATGGCAGGTAGGGTGCAAGGGCATGCCACAAGGTCACAAATCTACACCCCCCAGATACCAAGAGGCAAGAGTATTACATATGCTATATTTTTGGTCACCTGCCCGTATCTAAACAGCTGAAAACCCTTCAGGTATTACATGCCATCCTCCTGCAGTAGGGCTACTGCCTGGAGGCCACCTGCTGGCCTGCTCTGTCTAAAGAGAAGCAGAAAATGTTACATGACTGTTCAGTCACAACCAAAGCCACGATTCTAGCCATTTTATAAAATAAATTATACATTTGGCAAATTTCATATCCTTATGCTGAAAGAAAATCTGGCTGAAGCAAAAAAAACTTCCTGTGTGGGAAGTGAACAACTTACATTGATAAAATTGTCAATAAAAATTAATTACTTATTGCTTAAATCTGTCTTTATAAGTGTGCCTCCTCAATTAGCTGAGTCTGCTTGTAGAAGTGTAACTGAGAGGCCCCTGTGCTTCATCATCAACTCCAGAGCCATGCTATTCTGAAAATAAAAGACCTGTATCCTGTCCAAAAAATAAACTCTGGAGGTGACTTGCCATGTTGCCATTTTGGATTACAAAAAAAAATACTCAGCCAACACACAGGGGAAGGCTTAATTCCAGCAAACACATACATAAACAGGAAACCTCTCTCCAGTCAGAAGGTATTTTTCCTTCGTACAATGGGGTTCAAAGATGTGTCATCATATAGTTTAAAACAATTACTAAGGAACCTTACCATTTCCAATAGTTTAGGAATAGAGTTGGCTTCCACAGTTGAAAGCCTATCTGAACTTGCACGGGAAGCACACAAACACTAGCAAATATATGCTGGCTTAGGCCAGTGCAGAATTTTTAATCAATAAGCATGTCAAGCTGGGGGACAGGGAGGGGAGGGAATCAATTCTCAGAAGGCAAATGGTAACAACTGTAGATTTAATCAAATTGCAGATGCAATCCCTTACTATTCTCCATATTTTTGAAAGAAAGTAGCTCCATGGCAAAGAATGAATTTCAATAAATGTCACATATTTAGGTTTATTGCTGAACTTTTAAATTTATCAAGCTAGGTTACTGATCCTTCACAGAAATTACAACCATACATGTCAAAAAGATTCTAATACTGTTTAGCTGGATAAACAACAAAATTAAGGAACTGCAGTAAAAGAAAGCGACTTAAATAATGGTTATTTCTGTATGACTACAGGAAAAAAATATATGCCAGTGTGACCCTTCAATGTGAGGCTAAAGCTGCAATGTATACAATGAAGTGGATAGCTTTTAAAAACCATGGTGATGGCCATGGTGTGAACACTTGAGCAAAATGAAAATCTGAAAGCATTTGGCAATTTTCCTTCCACATGCATTTGCAATCAAATTTATCATTAATTCAAACAAGAACCTTTTGCTGCCTTCCATACAAAAGGACAATGGCATATTAATTTTCTTGGGACAAGCAGAAGAAACTATCAGAGCTGTAGGATGCACAGAAAAAACAGCATTTTGTTTAAGAATTTTAAGCTTATTAAACTCCTCAGCATTGCAGAAACTCTTCTATTATTGACAACTGCTTGAAAAATTAAATGTTCTGGAGCACTTGATTCCCTGGAGACTGGTGTGCTGGGAGGAGAGGTTTCAGACCATTCACTGCTACTGTTGCACCACATGCACCCTTGTGCCTGGCTTATGTACACAGCCTCTCCTTAAAATACAAGCATTATAAAATTCTTAAAATTTGAGGGTTCTAAGCCCCTCAAATTATTTATCTCCTCTTCTATTTTCCACTGTCATATTTGCTATACTCAATTGCAACTAATTCAATGAAAGTCCATCTGAGCCAAGAGGACTCAGTCACCATCCTGCCACATCAAGTGCCTGAAAAAGATCACAGCGTGACTAAAAAGTCCCAGAACAGATCAAAAACTATGGCAATCTACTTGGGAACACTGTTTGCTTCAAAGGAGTTATGTCCTGGACTAACGTGGTCTGATAACTTTACCTCTCTTTTCTTTTTCTAATGTTTAAAACTGGAGGAAAAAAATACATTATCTTCTTGTACAACATCATAGTTTTCCTCAAGGCAAATAGCTTGGCAATTTGCTAGATTTGTTAATGCTAGAGGAAACAAGTTAGCACACATACCATGTGTTTGAATGCCTTTGGAAATTAGATTGAAACACTGATTTGATTTCCTAAAAGGTATCTTAAACAAGGCAAGGTTAGAGATTTGGAGACTAATGAGAATTTGTGTGACTTCAAACAGCTCTACATAAAACAGACCTGATATTCTGGGGGGAAAAAGGTCACCTAATTATTCGTTTCCTGAAGGTCCTGTCTATACTACATTTCCCCTGGGTAAGGAAACTGATTTAAAAATGGCTTCTGCTAACATGTTTGCATCAGTCGCTATGTACGAGACAGAGATTTTTAAAGCCACTGCCAAGAAAAACACAACATTTTTGTAAGAGAACAACAGAAACCTCCTCATCTTGGCTGTAGCAAAAAGATGCCATCCTGAGTCCTGTATGGAGCTGTGGCCCTGCCTCCTTGGTGATGGCATGCTGCTAGGGGCAATGTGGCATGACCACCAGTGGTGCATTGCACAGGTTTAATTACCAAATACAACCTTTGCATAGGAAGCAAAATCACCAACTGTGGCCACAGAAGACAAGATGCACAGTTTGATGGTTCATCTGAGGGTAACAGGCTAATGAAACATGAAGTTGTGCCACCAGCTCAAAGGACAGACAGCAAGGTAGCAACAGGGAGGTAGAAAGCCTGGACATAAGGGTTTCACAGGAACCCACCACAAAAGTGGTGTTGCCACCCAAAATCTTAGGAAGGTGTGTTTGAAGTTTCACACAGTGCACGCATTCCTTCTGCTTTGCACCAAACAGATCATTGTAACCCTCTATTGAATTTTGTGTTTCTGTAGTTTCAGAGAATGCTGTTCAGCTACCCTATCCCTTTCTTGTTCAAGAAATGATGTGTAGTGCTGAGAGAGCCCAAGCAAAATTTCCCTTACACGAGATGTTTCACAAACACAGATGGAGATGCAGGACCTCTCCTTGCTTTCTGCCTGAAGAAAATAAAGTCTAGACACATGCCCACCACAAAGCAATCATGGCACAAAGCAGATCACCCAGTGCTCTGTGACTCCCACTGCTGCAGCTCTGCCTCTCTGGCTACCCCAGCACAGCATGCTGCCGGCATCAGGTTCCCTTTGTGGCTGTGAAGGCAAGACTGCTGCTCTTACACTGCAGCCAGCTGTGCCAGTTAGTCTCTGGAGTTCTGGAAGCCAGATTTGGGAGGCAGCAGGCTTTGAATTTCTCCTCCGAGTTGAAAAATACAGAGCAGTCATTTACAGATCATAGAAGAATAAGAATAGGTGGGTTGCCCTCTTCGATTGCATGGGACAAGCAAGAAGAGGTTACAGGTCATCAGCTAAGGTTGATAAAAACCATACCTGCAGGAGAATCACGATGGGAAAGGCAGTCCTGGGAAGACAACACTTGCTACTTAGTTTTGCATTCATGAGCTTTCCATTGAACCTCTGCTGAATTTTGGCTTTCTGGCTGCCTTGCCCTGACTCAGTGAGCTCCCATCCATCTATGGCTGCACTGTCATCTACACTTGAGCAAATAACACATCTACTGAACCTCTCTCCAGCCACAATATGTGCACTTTAGCTTACCAATAAAGAACTGCTATGCAGTGGTTAACCTCTGAGGAAAAGAAAAAAAAAAGGGGAAAAACAGGAAAAAAAGAATAAAAAGGGGGAAAAAGAAAAAAAAGAAAAAATGAGGGAAAAAAAGGAGAAAATCCTTATAAGATAATAAAGACAATTAATTTGCTCTCCACCAAAAATGCACAGAAGTTGACCCTCTCTTCTGTAAATAGCGAGATGAATCCTTTATAAAATATCCCAGTCTCCAAATGATTCATTTTGTATTAGAAGACAGAAAAAGAATCATACAGTGCTGAAGAAGGATTAGGGCACAAAGAACAAGCGATACAGTCATTCTCCAAGTTACTTTGTTTTCAACATGCAGTTCCTGCCAAAGGCTAGGTTTTTGCTCTCGCAATGTATGATCTGTAAACATTTAACCAGCTCTCTGAGAAACATGTGAGACACTTTATCTTGCCTGATTATGAATCCAAACCTCTCAGATCTAAAATAAAAGGACAACAAAAAAGAGACACCATCCTCTTTTTGCAGCTGGACAATGAAAAAAGCACCTGTGGGATGAAAGCAAATGAACTATCACACAGGGCATAGGTTCTTCGGGAGAGCATGCATTGCAGCTTGAATAAACCTCCTACAGGTTACAAACGCACAGTTTGTTAAACAACACTGGTACTTTATTATTAATCCCTATTGATGTATGTGCAAAACTTCCCATTTCTAAGGAGTGCATTCAGTATTTATAAAGCCTAAGACCACATAATTTAATGCTGACATGGAAACAGTGGTTGAATGCCATTATATGAGCCCTTTGCGATTTGTTTACCGTTCGAAGCAATTCTGCTTTTAAATATGGGAATAAAAAAACAAACCAACAACAACAACAAAAAAAGGCCATGCCGCAAGGAAAACTGTGAACGCCGCGCAACCATAAAGTACACATCCCCAACTTGGGGAATCCCGCAGGCTCACCCTGCACCTCACGGAAGGCGGTCGGACCGGCCACCACAAACGCGGAGCCACCGTCTCCGAGTTGGAAGTTCCAGGCTGCACTGCCGGACGCTGCCCCGCGGCGCGCTCCTGCCGCGCCCGCAGAGCGGGAAGGGGCGGGAGGCGCAGCGGCTCCGGCTGCGGCCAAAGGGCCGCTGCCGACAGCATCCCGGGAAGCGCTGCCGCCCTGCCCGCGGAGCGCTGCCCGGAAAGCGTTGCCCGCCCTGCCTTACCCCGCCCGCGGCAGCGGCATCGCGGGCGTACCCGGGTCCCAGCGCCCTGCGGAGCCCGGCCGGGGCAGGGGCGAGCCG
>VZSE01008501.1:2126586-2199814 GCA_013398275.1 Promerops cafer | reverse complement strand
AGCCCGACGCACCTCCGCGGCCCCGCGCCGCTCTGCCGCTCCCCTCCGCCCCGCAGGCTCAGGCTCCCCCCGCCCCAGCCCCGCGCTGCTGTCCCTACCTGGGGGCGGCAGGGGCTGCGCGCCCCGGCGGGCAGGGGCGTCCCTCCCTACCGCACGGCACCTGGGCTGAGGGGCGGCTCTACGCGCCCTTCCCTCAGGCCCTCCGCCGCGCTGGTGGCGGCTCCCAGCGGTAAATCAGCCGGTCCCCGCGCTCCCTCCGCCCCTCCGGCGCGGTCCTGACCTGCCTGTGACTCACCACATCGCAGGAGCCCGGGTGCGAGGTGGGGGGAAGGAGGGAGGGGGGGCCTCCTTCTCTCTCTCCCCCTCCGCTCCTTTCTTCCCCTCGTCCCTCCCGGCCAGATGCCTCTAGCCTGGGGGCAGGAGGGATGGCTGCCACTCCCCAGATGGGGAAAGCCAAGAGGGGACCCTTGGTGGACCTTATCCTGCACTTCGGCATTTACAGGCCAAGTGGGCACCAGCGGTGTGCAGGCACAGCCTCACTCCTCACTCCCTGTGGCTGGGCACCCACCATCAGGTGTCAGTGCCTCTGATGCTAAAGCTGAGATGTCAAGATATGGGCATCCCTAGGCTTGTCCCAAGACCCCCGCAGGTTGTGTAGTAGTGAACAAATTTTGCCCATGTTGCACTATCATGATGTCAGTGCTGACTGTGCTTTATATGTCTATACACATGTAGTTCAAGTACATGACCTCAGTTTATATAGACTGTCAAGTAGCTGTCTCTCCCCATATGTGCTTCCTACAGGGTACTAAACTGCACAGGTTGCGGTTTCTCCCTCACAAGGTTTGCAAAGCAGATGATGACTTCATCTTTCAGAGGTGCTGAGAAACTGAGTCACTCAGCAATACTGCCTGTGCAATGTACACTTGTGGAGCTGCCGAGAGACTGCAAGTCTCAACACTGGGGCATGCAGCAAAGGATCCATCTTTTATTCTGGTAACAAGTTTCAGCAGCTACTGATTTAAACCAGATTTTAAGTGAAAGGCTTCATATTCCAATAGAAGTTACTGGAGACATCTATTTCCCCTTTGCTTTCTTCCTTTTTTGGCCCCAACTCTGCCCCCCTTAATCATACCATTTAAACAGATGAATGTTTTTCATGAGTGAAGTACAAGGAACTGTAAGAAACACTGCACAGTTTCATGATTAACCATGGGAAAAATATCAGACCTTACATCAAAACTTTCTGTAAGGAAAATTAAATATTGTATGTATTTGTTTTAGGCCTTGGATGTCACCATGATGTGTACAAAGACAAAGCTGTACATCAGAACAAAATGTTTTGAAAAAGCAGTTAGCCACCCTTCTGCTAGTCTTCAGCACTTTCACAATTTATCTGTCTCCTCTTTCCTATGGACTTGCAGGCACTAGTGATAAAGACACCTAACCTAGCTATAAGCTGATTCTGTGTAAAAGCAGATGTGTGATTGAGGGCAGCCTGCCTCCCGGCTTCCCCTTGAGAGGAAGTTGTAACTGCAATGAGGTCTCCCTTCAGTCTTCTCCAGGCTGAACAGACCAATTGACCTCAGCCACTCCTCATACGGCTTCCCCTCAAGGCTCTTCACCATCTTTGTAGCCCTCCTTTGGATGCTCTCTAGCAGCTTTATTTTCTTCTTACATTGTGGCACCCAGAACTGCCCCCAGCAATCGAGGGGAGGCTGCCCCAGAGCAGAGCAGGACAATCCCCTCCCTTGCCTGGCTGGTGAGGCTGTGCCTGATGCACCCCAGGACAGTGTTGGTTTTCTTGGCTGCCAGGGCACTGCTGACTTAAATTCAGTTTGCCATCAAGCAGGACCCCTGGCTCCCTTTCCACAGTGCTGGTCTCCAACTTCTTGTTCCCCAGTCTGTCCATACATCCAGTGTTGTCCCATCCCAGGTGCAGAATTCAGCACTTGTCTCTGTTAAAACTTCATGACTGATGTGATCTCATTTCTTTGAAGTCTCTGGAAATCTGTCCATTTACTTCAATAACCTTTATTTCAATTAATACTCAGCAATAGTTAGAAAAGGAAGACACAGTGCCAGCCCCCCCTGGAAAAAGCATGGCTACAATTAAACTGTACTGCTTGCTGGGTTTCAGTTAGTGATCAGTCAGTCATTGTGCACCCATACAGCCACACCAGATGTGGAAGAATCTGCCTTAAGGGCTTTGAAAGAAAGTGATAAAGAAAAAGATTTAAATCCAGAGTTCATCCTAAGGACAGCCCACCATGTTATCTGTTCTTAGCCTGCTCCTGAGTTCACTGTGCACCTGCCTGGGCTGAACAGCCAGCACCCAGGCTGTTATCAGTGGGACAGCCTGTGCTATTCTAAAGCTAACAAATGGATTGTCACTAACATAAAAAGGAGAAACAGATGTTTCCTTTCCATTTTGACCATGCTGATGCCATGTTATTTTAGGTTAGTTTTATGAGACAGTGACACTGCACTGAGGCTTTGATAATTGTCTGATACTCCTTTCATCATGCTTGCAATGATATGTGTGCACCATGAACAGCTTCCCAGAGGCTTGAAGTACCTTTAAGGTGCAGTTATGGGTGAAAAAGAAACTTAGACCTTCTTATTCATCATTCTGTTTTTTTTATAGGTTTTTCTAACTTCTCTCTCCTGTCCAAACGGAGCTGGTCCTCTTCAGTCTGGCATAAGATGATGTGACACATTTTAGAAAGCTGACGGCACTGGAAAAAACAATTCAAAAGTGTGAAGGAGAGTCTATGAGGGTGATCTGTTCAGTAAGAGAACTGGAACACACTGGGGAGTGTATAGGCACATGCTTTCCAGCCCTGACGTGTTTTGAGATAGGAAGCTGATGAGCAAACCCTGTCGTATTTCCAAGAACACAAACATAGAGTTAGAAAAATTAATTGCAAGGCTATGTTAAAGTTAAACTTTTGACTGTAAACATGAGGAATGAAAACACAGGATGATTTATATTTCTGTCCATTGGCAGTAGTGCATCTCAGCACACTAAAGTGTCCACTTCAGTTTTATGGGTTTCATTGTGACTTCTGTTCAGAACCTAAGAAGTTATTTATCATAACTACAGGTAGCAAAATTAAGTCCATAGACTTACGTATCCAATTTATACTTAATTTCAATAAGGAAAAAAATATATTTAAATACCTCTGCATATCTGGATCTAACCACATTTTCTAAAAGTGCAGAATCAAACACAAATCTACTGAGCATTGCTGCAGAACCACACTCTACTACATGCTACCACAGCTATATGGTACCATCAGAGGATTTACTCTTTGTCCTCTGCTGCAGTCATTCACACCTTTGGGAGCAGATATAAAATGCAAATGTCATTGTGAGACTCCAGAGACTTCTGACTTAGTGGAGCTTACTCATGAGTAAATGATTTCAGAAGGAGCAAGACAGCGGAAAGGAATTAATTTAATGCTTAAGAACACACAAGACAAAGATCTCTAGAGCTGAGCTGAGTAGTGGTGGGTATCAGGTACCTTCCTGTCACAGAATCCTGCAACAGGGACTCAGAATAGCTAAGTCTGAGTCTCCCTGGAGGTTTATAACAAAATAAGAGCCTTAGGTGAACCCACCCAACTTAACTGCCTGACAGACCAGTGATCCAGGGGGAAAATTATAGTGCAACAGCCTGCTGGGGTAATGTGTAGCTGTATTTCCTGTAGACCCTTATTCACTGGAAGGCAGCCTGGCTGCAAATGCCAGGGGCAGCTCAGAGAAGGGGTTGTGCCTGAGGCACATTTTCCTGTGACTACTTTGTCCCTTCAAGTCACTCTGGCACAATCTGTCTTTCACTGTCTTTCCTGGGCTCAAAAAGCACACAGTGGACAGGGAGACAGTGTTGACTGGGGGATTGGGCTTTTGGAGAAAACATGCCCATGGTGTTGTTTGCCTGTCTGGAAACCAGGCTAAATATCCCAATTGCTACTTAGATCTCTAGATTCAGAAGATTTGATCATCACTGCATTTTATGGCATTTATTATCTAGCCATTTATTAACTAAGCCCATAGATTCTGAAAACTAAATAAGTACTTTCTGTTTGTTTACAAGAGGGTCAACAGTGTCGCTGGAAGAAATTTCAGCCTGTGACTGGTGGTTGCAAAAGTCACTTGCAAAGCCAGGAATAGAATCTGCAGTTACAAGTCCTAATCTCCAACCATTAAGCTACCCTGGGCAGTTCTCCATTTGTATGGAAACACAGATCATAACCAAAGGTGTTTCCACCTATTGCACTGTGGATGATAGGTGATTTCTGAGGAAAGGGAAGTCTTCTGTTCAACTTGATGAGGTTTTCCTCCTTGTTTGTCTTTCTGCTTGTAAATGAACACCACAACTGGGCCATTCTAAAATCCAAATGGTGAATGCATCAAATGTAATTCTTGAAAATGGAGGAAAATGTTTATGGAGTTAGTGCATCTGAAGTCTGTATTGCCATGGCTCTGTGTCCTTTTTGTGCCAGTCCCAGAGCCTTGGCGATCACGTGGGAAACTGGTACATGAATTTCAGGAATCCAGCAAAAATTAATCACTCAAAAGAACAAAGATTAGTTTACAGATAGATTAGCTCTTCAAATCCATCTGCTATGCAGTAATGTGAGTGCTAGTGCTGCAAAAGGACGAGGTCAGAAACCAAGGAGGAGGGTGGGCTCATAGCAGCTGAGATTTACATCAGCTTAACTGGAGGGGCCAGCTCACCCACCAGAAGGCAGGGGAGGAGATGGTATGGATCTCACTGCTCCCCACCTGAATCTTGCCTCCTTTCCCAGTGGTGTTGAAATACATTAACTCCTTGAATGAGTACCTCTGAACATACAAACCCAAGAAATTATTTCAGGGATGGAAAGCTGAATAGTCTTTGTGTTCATGTCCCTGAAAATGACAGAAGTGCAGTAGCCCTTGTTGCATTCACTGAGCTCACGCTGCAGCAGCAAAGGCTTTCCAGCACATGCTGTAGAAAACTTTCCTAGCACAGCTCAGCATGAACTGCTTCAGGCAAAGCACAGTGACAAAATCCAAACCCAGTACCATATATGTGCCACTTTGGAACAGTAGATTTGTTTGCATAACTGAAAACAAACCTGATGATGCTCAAAATTAACGTATTTACAAAGTGAAGAAATGACTAGGTATAATATTCGTACGTTCACTGCTATTGCACACTTAGTTAAAATGCATAACTGTTTCTTGACATTGTTTTTAGTACATTTTAAATGAATTCCAACACCACCACCCCTTTATTTTAACTGCAGAAGTGTTGCTTTTGTTCAGTAGTGAAATAATTTAGATTTTTATATTTCCGGGATTATTTTTGGACTAGCTGCTAGAAAGTTTCCTGAAGTCTCAATTTTAAATCTGATTCCTGTAATGCAGGTGCAGCCTTTTTTTTCCACCCCCCCCCCCCCCCCCAGTTTGCTGTTTGTATTTACAAAGGGCATAGCATCCAGATCATTGAAAATAGAAAATCTGCCTATTTAAAAGCACAGGAGCAAATCCTGCCTCCAGCTACGTGTGCACCTGGTGAGCAGGAGAAGGGTGTGACTATGCTAACATGCGTGTGAGCATGCATGAGCAAACACAGTTCTGATTCAGCCTACTTTTGGAGGACATAAGCTTCACTAGAGATGCCTAAAATTAAGCACTTGCCTAAGTTAGGTGATGCTGAGTGCCACAGGCATTTGCAGCCTGGCTTTTGCAGTTGTGCTCCTCCTTGCAGGTCATGACACAACTCTGCAGTTGCCATTTGCACAAGTGATACTGTTGGTGGACTCCTGTGCACTGCAAGAGAACCATCACCTTCAGATTTCTCCTTTGTCTGAAAGCATCTCTACTGCTTAAGGTAATGCTGCTGTAAGGACTATCTCCAAGGAGTGGAACAGATTTTGAGGAGAAAAAGCCCCCTTATTTTCTGCTTGCTTACTTCTTGCATTTATAGCACTTTGCCTGTTTTCAAACTAACTCAAAGATTTTTTTCCTCAATAAATTTTTTTTCAACACGCGTGAGAGAGGAAAGCACTTTAAAACCAGAATCCATTTTCGTAAAACTTCATAAAATGCCAGAGAATACAGAAAAAAATGAGATCCTGTATCGATCTATATTTTCTTGGCATAACATTAACCATGTGTCTAGAGGAAAGAAAGGAGAGGCATTTCAGAATGGTTTGGTAATGAAATCAATTGCATACACAAGTGTTTGCAGACTTAGGAACTTGTGTCCTAGCTCTCTGTAACTACCAAAGTGGAGGTCTTTGGCAAAACCTCAGACTGATGTCGTTTATAGTGGCAATTTGTCTGACATGCTTAGTCTTGAAGAACTATGTCTAGATGTTGTCATCATCTTTTCCCCATGTCTAGGGGCTGATACACAGAAATATTTGTCAATTTGGAAAACTTGGTCACTTTACCTTGAGTGTGTAAAAATTGTCTTCTACATCTCCTTGAAGAATTAGAGCACAGCTCTAAAATCTCATAGCAGTTTTTACTTAGTGTCATTAAATATGAGATGTTTCTCAGATGTGGTTTAGATTGTGTTGTATTTTATGTACAATACCTATTCTGATACATTTTTAAAGATAAAGAAATGTATTCTGTTACCAAGCCAAACTATAGTAAGTCAGGCTTGGATTCGGTTCATTATCATTAAAGAATCTGCATTTTAAAGTTAACTTTAGAATAACATAGTTGATTCTGTAATGATGTAAGCATATGATATTTGCCAAAAGCTCTATTTCATAAGGCTGGTTTAGGATACAGCCCAACTCATGAGGATCTTGATAGGAGATTATTCCTTTCAATAACTTTCATTATTTAATTAGACACATATGCTGATTATGAATGTAATACTATGGAGAATGAAGTCAACGTTAAAATCCCATAATTTTAAATTAGGCAGGAGCACACCCATAATGTGTAGCCAGGAAATATTTGTGTCCTTAACAACATCTATACTGATAGCAGCACATTTCTTCACCCACCCCCCACCTCCCCCNATATGGATTTTTCCCCCCCCCCCCCCCCCCCCCCCCCCCCCCCCAAAAAAAAGGAGAAAAAAAAGAAAAAAAAACAAAGGAAAAAATTCAGTGTCCTTATATTATTATTACAATTTTATTGTTTGTACTCCTTTGGGAGCTAATAGCACTGTTGTGTAACATACAGGGAGAAAGCCTGTTTAAACATACCAGCAAGTACTCAGGTGAGCTTAAAGTTTAACTTTGAGTTTGGGAACATTTTCAAATCAAATGAAACAAGGAACTTAGAGGAAATACTGAGCCAAACCAAAAAGGATTACTTCAGCTTGGTAATTTTATGTTTCACTTCCCTCTATCTGCTGAGAGATTTTTGACAAAGGCAAAATTCAAAGTGAAAACGTGGGTTTTGTAAGAACACCTTACTGATTTCGGTCGCTTTCATAGATTTAATTTTATCTCTAAGAAGGAACAAAAGCACCCCACCAAGAAGTGGGCAGCAGGAAAGAGGGGACCAGTAGGACAAAACCTATCCAGTTCGGGAGATTTAGCTGTATAATGAGTACATCAGAAGTGAGAGACTGGAAGTTGATGCTTTTTTCCAAATTAAATCGTGGTACTCACTCTGAATACCTGCCCAGCCTGCTGTGGAGGGCTGCGGAAGGCTCAGGTGTTGTGCTCTGGTGTTCACCGGGCCCAGTGGTAGCTGTGAATCTGTGCCAGTCCCTCATAGATATGGTGACTGTGTCTGCCCTCACTTTGGCAGGGGTGTTTTTAATAGCATGCTCATTATACAGAAATATTTTCATTTGACAGACAATTTAAATGATCGTATAAAAAGCTGCAATTACCATCAGGACAAATCCAGCTCTGATTGACTCCCACGTTTGCTCCCGAAGTCTGACTCTGAACTAAGAGACGAGAAAGATTTTACCCCTTTTTTCTTCATTTTTACATAGGCTTTTCCCTCTTATTGCTGTCTCCCATGCTAACATACTGAAGAACATCTCAAACTCCTGCTGTCTTAGTCTTTCCCAAAAGTCACTACTGGGAAGTACTATTAGCTTCATTTTACCCATGGGAGACTGAGGAACAGAGAAAACCACTGTCTTGACTAAGTTAAGACAGGAAGGAAACCTCTAGAGAAGCTGAGGGATGAAAGTAGGTCTAATGTAGAATTATCTTTCTGAATGTCCAAAAATCCTAAAGGAAATGTTTTTTTTTTGATGCCTAAATAGGTCAGAGAGGTAAGCCTCACAGCTTTGAAATTGAGACCCTGAGCTATGATGCTAATTCTGAAAATACTCCTTTTGCCAATGTTGTGTTGTTAATCTATACATTAGTAACTTATTTGTTTATCTGGCTGCGCACATAGCTGCTTGTTTGTGAAATCCAGTGATTTTTGTCTGCAACCATTTCATGAGACACAGGGAAGAAAGCAGAATTATTTAGATTATCTGCCTTGAGCATCCTGGTCACCATGTCAAGGTCACCTTAGTCACCTTGGTTCAGCTAGCTTGTGAGGTCAGCTGGCTGCTTCAAAGCATCCAGGTCACTTCAGCCTGTCCTCTCAGTCCCCAGGGAAACACAGGAACAGGGCTGAGAAACTCTCAGAAGTTGTACTGAGGGCAGTGCGGGAATGGCCATTTGTTGGGGGTTTTCAATTTCCTCTGACTGTGACTAGACATCATCTACATCATTAAAAGCTACTTTAAGACTACATCTTAAAGTAGCTTTTAATGCTTTTCTGAGAGCTAAAATGTATTGCAAATATTTTGCTGGTATGTGTTAGTGCTCTTTAATGACAATTATGATGTAATAACTGTTAACAGTATCTTAGAAGGCTGCGATGTGTCTCATTGCACACATCCTATTGGCATTAATCAGGAGACAAGCTTATTCTCAACCCAAACATGTCAGGGGAGTGGCTGGGGTGGAGGTGTGACTGGAGATAAAAAGGAAAGGCTGCTGCTTTCTAGGAAGGAAAGGAAGATCTCCAGTCCCATCACTCCACTGTGGGGTGGCCTCTGTGTCAGAGGTGGCCTCTCAGCCATCCTGTCACTCAGGCAAGACCTAGATCACTTCATGTGCCTTGTGAGATGCCCAAGGATCTCGGTCTGGTCTCCTTTTATAGTAAACAGCAACAGAGAGAAAAACCTCTGAGAATTTAAATCAATGCATCTAAAACATGAATCACTGTATTTTTCTTCATACACTTGATTCAAAATGTAGGACATCTTCCTATCTGGGTCTTGGTTATAGACAGGTAGTCAGACAAGAAGAACCAAGCTATTTTTTTGCCTGAGGTGCTATGAGGGAAGTACCTAGGAAAATGCAAAAGATGTAATTTTCAAATCCACTTAATTTAGATCAACTCTCAATGGAAATATTCCTGCTGAGTTATCTCCAGTTTTGTCCAAGAGATTTTGGAGCAGGCCACTTTGCTTTTGAGGAAGAAAGCAAACAAAATCCACAGATAAAAACATAGAAACCCAACACACAACTCCTAAATTTATCCTAAATCTCTTGACTCTAGACTTCCAGGGTTTTTTCTCGTTATGACAGGTAGCATTAGACCACACAGTAGAATTCTGTCTTTTTGTTAAGATTAAAATTGCAGCAAAATATACAGGGAAAATTTCACTAGTTGTGATAACAGTTTAATTAAAATTTCATTTAATATGTGGCTAATGAGATACCTGATCTAGCTGACCTCCTGATCTACTTCTGTCAGAGTAGTTTTGAAGATAGTTCTTAAATGGACACAAAAGAGATTGCAGATATTTTGGATCATTGAACACTTTGTTTCTCTTCTACTGTTCGCATCCTGGTAATTCCAATAGCCTATAAACATGCACTTAGTGTGGAGCAGGGTGCTATTTAAATTTGAAAGTTTAAGGGTAAGGGACTTCCTAATCAAACCTTGATGTATTTTTTTACCAGCTTTAGGGTAAACCCTGCATGCCTCTGTCCTGGATGGGAATCTGCCCCCATGCCTTTTGAAGGGATTCAGGTCTGGTTTTGCCTGATCCAGCTGCCCAGTATTAGAGCTGAGTGCTACTGCTCTGAATGGCTACAGATGGGTTTGAAAGGCTACAGAGATCTCCCGCAGACAGAACCTGTGATTTAGAGACTGGCCAGGTGTGGGCATCTGCAGGTAGGTCTGAGGTGGCAGCAGGACTTGGGCGTGAAGCAGGACAAAGCTTTGAGGAAGGCTGAAAGCTCTGTCTAAACCTGGTTTGACCTGAGCTGCTGGAGATGGAAGATGTTCAGAGAAGATGAAAGACTGACTCAGAAGGGTAGAGTGTCTCTTATGTGTGCTGGGACTCGCTTTAGATGTCTGCCTGTTTTGTGACCTGGCTGCTGGTATAAGTTATACCACCACACAGTGTGACCTGAGTAGCCAGCTCACATGTGGACACCTGTAAGTGGGCATCTCCAGGTGGTTGTCTTCATCATGCAACTTAGTATGGAATGGGAAAAGAGCTGGGACCACCGCTGAGATGTTATGCGTGGGCAAGATTATCCCAGGAGAGAGAACAGTGAAAGGGGTAAGAGTCAGAGCCATGTGGAGAGTTGGAGAAGGAGAGGTGAAGATCACACGGAGCAGTGGTCAGGAGAGAAGAAAGAGGTACAGTCACAGATATGAATTTTTAAGAAGAGCACTATAGCTGCCACAGACCCTAACCAGTTGTTTTGGAAGGTGGTGACAGGTTGAGTTAGCCAACTGTGCAGCTCTTGCTCTGAGAGGCAGCTAGGAAATCCCAGCAGCTAGGAAATCCCAGCAGCTAGGAAATCCCAGCACCAGCTCTGCTGATAACAGCTCTGTGTATTCACGGCCCCACTAGGCCTGGTGTTTATTGAAGGGCTCACTAGAATAAGGGAGGAAAGCTCATATTGGATGTAGAAAAGATTGAAATTGACATACTGAGTTTAAATAAGATTACACTAATTAATCATCCTCCTGGGAATGTGACGGATCCTGACGGATGTGATCTATCCAATCACATTAATCTTCTCAAAGTGACGGCGACTCGGCGCGGGCCACCCGGCTCCACTCGGCACAGAGCCAGCAGCTGGGAGATGGCCACAGCCCCAACCCTTGGGACTGAGCAAACCAGCCTGCAAACAGCCTCGCAGCGGGTGCTAGCCAGGGAATTCAAAGGAAACCACTTGCTAAATTCTTCACGACCTTTTCCTTCATTTACAATAGGGATGTGGTGTTTCCTGGGGAAGAGTAGAATAGGACAAGCATATTTCTCCCTTTAGATATTCTTAGCAGTTCTGCAGTATTATTATTTTCAAAAACATAATGCAGATATATTTACATGTACATAGGGACATATTTTGTGTTTTCCAGATAAGGAGCTTTTTGTTAAAGAGATCTGATATGAGCAAAAATAGGCCTAAAATTTAATATTTTTGCTAAATAACAAAGTCAATGTTTTCTAAATAAAAATGAAATAGGGAGAAATTTGTTTTTTACTTTACTTTTACCACTGTAAATGAAAGTTGATTTGAAAGACTGGCTGATTTTTGGACGTGATGTTCTGGTTGGGGATATGATTACATCTGTGTTCAGAATCCTTCACAAGCTTCTGTAGACACCCCAGCACTGAACACCCAAGACCATGACAAATGCCTCGCAGGAAACCAGCTCCATACAGTTTCTGCCTTTTATACAACAGTTTCTGCCTTTTTGTAGGAAAATAACTTTTCCTTGACAGGTTTTGGAATTGAAGGAGATTCCTCCCAAATTTTTTAACTTGAGGTGATAAATATTATAATGATATGTAATATCATAAAATATAAAGTTTTTTAAAAGAGTATTAATGTTTTAGCTTGCAATACTAAGAAAACTATGACACTGCCACCTCGTGGATTCAGAGATAATATCTAGATCATATTTTATCATCCTTATTTACATAGTGGCACAAATGTGTGTTGCACTTTATGGCCAAAAAATAGCTCATTTCTTACCACAGAATTCTTGTTAACATTTAAAGCTCTATTGATATGGACATGGTCTTACTATGATTTATGTAAGCAATTCCATAAGTTCCTAAGACTTCCTTTCTGTTTGAAATTTAGGAGACATTCTCACATAAGCAGTGTAGTAGTCTAAACTTGACAAATCTTCCCTCTATAGCATCCACAAAAGCTAATGCTGAATTGAGATGTAGTGATACTTGCAAATTATGCCTGGAATTTAGTTTTTCTTAAATTGTGGAAGGCTGTTATTATAAGGAATGAAAAACTACTCCATATGTAATTGCTCATTGTGATATAAAGTGAATTTCATAATTCACCTCTGAGAAAGTCTGGGAATGTGCAGCAGGAGAATCTTTTAACTTGTGTTCTTCTGAATGTGGGCTCTGAAGTGCTCTATTCTACTGGATCCATTGAATCAAGGAAAAGTGGAAAAAGCCAAAGACTCTCTTTTTTCCTGAAGGATCTGAATCATTCCTTCAGCACATTATCTGTGACTCCATAATGAGTCAAGGCATGAGGAAAAAAACCCAAACATATTATGGCAACTTCAGAGCTGTCTTTGCTTTTTGAGCTTACCAAGAACAGCACCAGGATCCCAAATCTTGTACATGTAGAGACCAATATTTGAAGCAGAGCTCCAATAAAACATTGCTGCAACTTGATGTGCAGCATGGATCCATTCTGAGACCAAACTGTTGCCAGCTGTAATAACCAGTGATATCAATATTTGTGTCAAAGCAGCTCTTCCCCTTAGGGGAATGAAAAATAGCATTTCTGCCTATTTAAACTCAGGTATGAACACATTTGTAAAAGATGAGTTGTAGTGCTGTACAGAAGCTAGGGAAAGGGCCTTAAACCCCCAAAATAAACAATGCCTGAGGACTGCTGTAATAGAAAAATCAGAACACAGACACCATCACTGAAATAAACTCCATTATGGTTCATATTTAAGGCTAGACAGTGATTCATACTGTTTCACTAAACTCAGCATGCTGCAAAAGGCACTTGAAATAATTAACACTTAGAATTAAACTACTTAGATTTCACATCATCAAACATTTAACTTTCTGTAATTTCCAGCTGTGATTTATTTGCATTTATTATTTTCTCTATTTACCAGTTCTCAGTTTCTTTTTAAGTTGCTCATACTTTCTTCATCTGTAAGTCTGAACACTGACTTATTGTTCTGGCTTTAGCTCTTGCATCTTTCTCATATTCACACTTCTGGCTAGTTTAAAAACGCATTCCATCAAACAGGGTTTTAAAATTGCTAAAAGGAGTTTTCTGTTTCATTTTAATAATTGCTTTCACTGTACTTGTTATTCACAAAATGCATGCTCATTACTGCAGTTTGATTGTTTGGTATTGGAAGAATGTCACTAGATACATTTCTTGTATTTGTTAAAAAAAGATTTTGTTTTGATAGTGTTTAAGAAAAAACACATGTGAAGGGGAAGTCTCCTTATATCCAAAGCTTGTATCAAGAAATATAGATCAGAGTTCTCAATATGACCTAGTTGGAGAATTTGTGGAGACAAAGGCCTGATAGATAACTTGAGAAGAATGGACCTGGGACATACCAGCTTGGACAAAATGCACTTGGAAGCTATGGGTTCACTGGGAAATTTTAGAAAGTGTTTGTAGTCATAGGAATGAAGGAGATCCAGGGAGAGACACTGACTACATAAGTGTTTCAAAATTGCTACACTGGATCAGGAGAGAAGTCCAAGAAACCCATCAAACTTCTGAGTCACCCAAAACATATGTTTGGGGGAAAAGCACAAGAACTAGGCAAACATACAAAAACATTTTCCCATGTTTTCCTATCAATTTCCAACAGTCTGCACCCAGAAGTCTTCCTGAGCCAGTTTCTGATTCTTCAGAGTTTTGTTTCGTTGCTCTTGATGGATATTTCTTCCATCTGCTTTTCCTGTTGTCTTTTGTACTTGCATAAACATATGGCCTTCAGTGTCCTCTGCCAATGAGTTCCACTATTCAACTAAAATCTGTGTGCAAAAAACCCTTCAACACTTCCTCCTGTACATTTTAACCTCTCTGCCTTGTCATTTCATTTGCTTTCTTCTGTATTTAAGAAATATTGAATATCCATTTCCCCACATGTTTTTCTCTGTAATACTTTGATTTCTTTTTAAGCCTTGCATTTTCCCCTGATTGTCACTTTTTCAAGCTGGCAAATCCTAATGAATTTAGTCTCTTTTTTGAACATCATCTTTGTTAGTATATTCAAAACATTTGTGTAATTCCACCATGTCTTAATGTCAGTCCCAGAAGCCCATAAAAACAAGTATTTTCAAAACCAATTATTTTTTCTTAAAACTAACATAATATTTCAGATTTTAAGAATGTACATATTTCTTTTGGAGTTTGTTTTCATACAAAGCTAGCCTGAGAGCTGGTCACTCAGGTCTCAGAAGCCAAATTAATTCAAGCTGGTTGTGAACTGCACACCCACATGTGCACAGTGGTTTCTTCATTGTTTTTAAAATTTATTGCATGTATTTGACTGTGAAGTTCCTAACTCTTGTGCTTTCCCAGTCAATTTGGGAAAAAAAATCTGTTTATCCTTCAAGGGAAATTATGGGAAAGCAGTAGCAGACTATCAGATTTTGACTGAGTTAGTCAGCATCCTCACTGCAAAACACCATGTTAAGAAAAACAAAACAGGTCTAACTGCAGTCTTCAGTTGGATAATTTACTTGCTCTCAAGGTACTTCCAAAGGAGGGTAATTTTTTTTGTTGGTTTGTGTAGGTGGACTTGAGGGTTAAAATTTGAATAAGGCTTTGGTTTATACCGCTGTGGTTTCACAGGATATTCTGGTAAACATATTTATTAACCTTCTGAAAATTCTGCTATTATTACCCTCTATGTACTTAGTATTTGTTGAAATAGTTATTAGTGAGAAGATTGCCCAGTATATGCTTAGATTAAAACCTGGAATAATGACAGAACCTGCTGGTCAACACCTCTGAACAGAGCAGGGGACTCAGAAGAAACTAAGGGCTTGGATCTGCCTCCTGTTGTTACCCACCAGAGTTTTTAAGCTGACACAGGCCCCCAGATTTCATTGATAAGCTGCTTTTCATAGAGCTCATCACCTCAGAATTCAAAACATATAGCTCAAGATCCTGTTATTGATGAAAATAAAATTTACCTCACCTAATTCTGAGAGTGCAAAAGCCTGGTGTGTAATATAAACTAGCCAAATCCTCTCTGTAGTCAATGAAGAGAGATGGGGCCTTTTGGAGAGCAACCATTCTGCCTTCTTCATACTCCACTTTTTAGCATGTTCTCAGCAGAAATTTATCATTCTTGCTAGGTGAATCCCATCCTGAGAGCCACATGGACTGATGCACAAATGGAAAACACACTTGCATATAAAGGGAACAGCAAATAAGGAACCCAAGGGGAAACCTGCCAGATAACCTGACTCGTCTCATTATTTTCCTCAAGGCAGCTGGAATCAGCTTGTGGCTGCACTTCTTGCTTGAAGGGCTAAGTCTAGGAGTGGAAGGATGGTCATTACTCAAAGTCCTAAAAAAGGTACCTCCCACAAAGGTGTTAATTGAAGAGATTTAGTCAGCAGTAATCCTCCGAGAGCAGATATCAAACACTGCTCACAGTGCTGTTGTCTTGAAGCTTCAGCTTTCCCTTGGCATTTTTCAGAACTGGCATGTATTTACTTCCCAGCAGCTCTGTGGGTGGATGCATGGACCTGTGCTCTGGTGTGGCTGACTTCTCAGGCAGGATGCAGTGAGGTGCCAATAACAGCACCCTCAGAAGGTTCCACCATTTCCATTAGCTTCCCCCGGGAGCGCAGCTTACCTGTCAAGGAGCAGGTTTGGTCCAAGGCACGTAGAGGCTGCGTGGCTGTGCTGCAAGGCGAGGTGTCACAACATGGGAGATGGTCTATGTGGGGCCAACTTCTCGTCTGGGCAGTGGCCCTGCATCTCAAGGCTAGCTGCCCCCAGCACTGCAAAATATAAATACACTGGTTAATGCAACTCTCAAATAAACTGAAGAAACTACCACAATACTTTGTTTCACAGGGAGTGTTGTAAACCACAGCGTGGGACCAGAGGGATTGTCATCGGCATATTAACAAGACAGTATTTCTTTATTTGAAATCACCTTTATGCTTAGTGCTCCAAACACTCACGTACACATACACATATATACATACACCATTTTACCCTGATGAAGGAAAGGGATTTTGCTAGACGTCTGGTTAAGCAGTCTGGCTTTGAACGTGAAGACTAGAGAACCTCTTATGTTTTATAGGTACATAATCTACCCCTGCCATTATTATTTCTTGGCTTTTCGTACAGCTAAAATTCTGATTAAATTTCAGCTGTAACTATGCATTTAAATTCATGGATAAGACTTTTTCTGCTTCCCTATTCTGTCTTGCTTTTTACAGAAGCATTTTCCTTTTTACTTCAAGAACGATGGGATATGAACTGGAATTATTTCAGACACTCATAGCATAAGCAGTTTAGAAATTTTACTTATTTGTAATCTTCATTCAGGGAGGAGTTGTTTTAAATTTTTCTCCCTGAAGCAATGTCATTCTAAGTACGAACTTATCTTAATGAAGAATTACGTTCTCCGTAACACTCCACTGATAAACTGAGGTGCTCTGACAGAAATTTCTTGTAGCAAAAGGATGACCCTTCTGGAACTGGTCAAGGGAGATATGAGAAGGTACAAGGTGTGACTGTTTCTGTGGTCTGAACATGTTCGATGGAAACTGAGCTAAGACTCTTGAAATGGTTTCAGAAGACAGCAGTTGATGAATTGTTCCAGTACTGAACATCTTCATGTTTTCCACCAAACAAGTTAATTATAAGTGTTCTTGGCAATACAGAACTGCCCTTCTTGTAATAAGCTTCATTATGAATTTAAGATTGCCAGGAACATTAAGTATTTTGACCTGTTATAGACCATGCATCCCTAGCTCTGTTGTCAGTACTCAGCATAACTAAGCTAAATCTAGCTGGTAAACACTCTCAGGACTGGAAACACAGGGAATATAGTGGAGGCAAATCCTAGGATTATAGCATTCCCAATACATTCAGAACTCATACATTCTTTTTTCTCAGGATGTTTTTTTAGCTTGATCAAATGCATATACAAGGAGTTTTAGGAGGACAATAAAGTTTGGTCTTGAATTGTGACAGCTAAAATATTCATTTCTGTGCCCTAGAATCATAGAATCATTTATGTTGGACAAGACCTTTAAGATCATCGAGTCCAACCATTAACCCAGCACTACCAAGTACACCACTAAGCCACATGCCTGACTACCACTGCTACACTTTTAAATAGACTCAATCACTTTCCTGGGATCATATCCATCATAATGTGATCCTTTGTTTTTTTCTGTTACAGCTCTGCTTTATATGATTCTCAAGAAAAAGGGCAAGAAAATAATCAATTGTATCATCAAGAGGAGACAGACTGCAGAAAATCCTCCAGACCCTTGGCTCAGTATTTGACAGACTAAGCCAGTGCTCTGAGGACACTTCACAGATTGTCCCGTCCCTGGCTGCCAGGCTTCTTGCTTTCTCCTCTAAACTTCTACAATGCACCCAACACAAACCATGCACACTCTTTGCTTCCTTACTTTCTGGGAGTGGGGAATGGTGTGTGGACATGGCAGGACCATCACACTCCCTTTTCAGAAGTGGCCAGAACACTTCACTAGGGGTGTTACACACTGCTGGTGCATCCCTGTGTAGACAGGAGGCAAAAGTTAGTTGATTACATACACTGGGATGTTTTGGCTTATTCAACTGTAATTTCTACCTACTATATATATATATATATATATATATATATACATATATAAATGGCAGCATTTTTTTAAATAGGATGTGCATCATATCCAAGAGGTAGTTGCTTGATTTCAAACTGAATATAACTGCAAATTGTACTGCTGTGGATCTTACTATTTATGTGATTATAACAATGCCACATGTGCTGAAATGAAGGAAGAGTACAGATGTTCAACAGTGTGAAGAAAAATTATAGAGTACTTGGAGTTTACATTCTGAAGCTGGGAGTCAACCTGAAGATGAATAAAACAATACCAGGGCATATTCCTCTTGTATCCAGTTAAGATGATTTCCTCTGCTTATCCATAGCCTACTTTAAAATGTACCTTTATTTTTTTTCTCTACTACTGGCTTTATTCAAATGTAAATCTATTGACTTTAGCAGAGCTGTGATATTTATCTCATTTCCTCAGTGTATTTTCCAGTCTTAGCATGACTTTTCTCTTCTAAAAAGCCCAAGGAAAAAGACCTGCCAAGGTTTATTTATTATATGCAAACTGAAGCTCAGCATCTGCAAAATGTTGGAGGCTGAAGGGGTATTACTAGGTGCTGACCCTGTTCCAACATCCTTTCACAGGCCTCTGAAGTTAGCTTGTTATCAGATATAGTACTGGGCTGAGTGGACCTATCTATCTGACATGCTAGAGCCTTTACTGTATTGTGATTGCAAATCTGTTGTTAAATTATTCGAATCCTCCCTTAGGAAGCCTAATCCAATTAAGCTAACTTTTAGAGTTTGAAAATACCAGCAGGAATAACAAAACCCAGCATAATTAACAATTATGTTTTTTTCACAGTAAAAGATCAGTGATCAGACTTAGAAAAACCCCACCAAGCTCCCTTTCTCCTTACTCTGAAATGATGTAGAGCTGAACATAAGAAAGAGAAATGGTCAGTCTTTTTACGCATGATAAGCAAGTTCCTGCCGGATTTATCACAGCAATACTTTCGAGATGAGCCAGAAATCATGGAGGCATCCTGGGGAAGAATTTTTGTTTCTAGAGAGAATGGTTAAGGTCACTGGGCAAGCAAAGAAGGCTTGTATTCATTGTACTCCAACTAGAGCCTCAGATTAACATTTGGAGCTTTAATTTGAACAATGTCAAATACCATAGTGCTTAGAAGCAGAAGTACAAATATTTGCTCTTAGAATTAAAGCTTGTATTCTTTTACCAAGGCTTATGTGCTGCTACATTTTAAAATATAGAATCACATATGAGATCAACGTGGCAGCATAGGATGCTAGAAGGTAGGAAGATACCATGTCCAGGATACTTCCAACCCTGTGGGCTGGAAGTCTGGTACCCTTGGCTATGCTAAGAGCTGAGGTCCCAATATCTCATTTCTTGTAGCCAATCTGGAGATCTTTCCTTCTCTTTTTGTTTGGCAGCTCGGCAGTCCAGGGGCTCACCTGAGGGAGTGGGTCAACACTTAGATCCTTCCACTTGCCTGGTGGGATGGGATTCAGATCTCCCATTTCCAAGGTGTTTCTGCCCATTTTCTTATTGGGCTTTTCTTTCCGTTTGGCATCAAATAGATATTTACCACTGTAGGAGCATCATTTTGAGCTTTCATGTACGCTGTAGGAGAGGCAGTCTCTCTCTTCTCTGAATGATTTAGCCACATGATCAGAAGCATCCTCAGATGGGAAGAACTGAGAGTGCCTTTATGTAGATGACCCAGCAGTCTGGTTGATAAAGTTGGAAGGTCAGAGGCTGCTGCTGCTGGGGAGAATACTGGTGGAACTGGACCATTGATCTGGCTGCATATGGCTTTCTTGCAGTTTTACTTCTCTTGACAGGAAAGCACCCCTGCCATCCCAACTAGGTACAAAATAGGTACTTAATTAGAACACTAATTAGAATAGCAACATCTTCATCACAGCATGGTTTTTAGGATTAAATGCATTTTGATTACTAGGTTAGATCTCAAAGGTTGGGCAGAGGCCACATTACCTAGTGGTGCTAGGTATGGAGCAGTGCTGCTAAGATTGAAATGAGAGATGTGTGCTCAAACAGTTCAGTGCTGCCAAGATGCAGATGGTTCTGAGATACTTATATGCAGAAGTGTAGAAAGCAGGAAGATTTTTTGTGTCTATCTGTAGTGTTAAATGGAGGTTTTAAGGATGTTAATTTGGGACTTCAGGAGTCAGCTGGAAAACTTCCTGTTGTGAAGGTGGTAATTGGAGGCAAAGAGCTTTTTCACACATATTGAGTGCTCAGTTACTTGGATTGTGTGATTGTGTATTTCACATAATGCAAAGTGCCTCACAATTGTACCCGTGCAGTTGTGGGCATCAAATTGTGAAGAATAGCTGTCTGACAGCCTGCTTGGCCCTTAGCTGTTTTTCTAAGCCTACAAGGCAAATTTGGCCAGCACGGTGGGAGAGTAGCTACACCCAAGTAAACAGACTGATTCAGTTTCTTTCCTTTGCCTAAATGAAACATGCATAGATGGAAAAGCAACCCCCTGTGTGCAGAACACAGTATTCACAAACAGCAGCTTACTGTAGAAGTACACTGTGCTGTCGGGGAAGGCAGTTTTATTTCTTTTTTCATCCAAGATACAATGATCTTTTCCAAAGCATGATGCTTGTTCACCCGTTGCAGGCTGGCAATGCTGTAACCCCTAGTTTCCAAAGCTGTTCCAAGGAATAGCTCTCTCATTGCCCTGATGGCTGTGACTTGTCCCAAACCCCTTGGATTATCCAGGGAATGAAGCACGGCAGGGTCTCCCAGGGAACACAGGGCAACGTCCTGCAAACTTGCCCGGGCTGAGGGTGCTTCTGCAGAACAATAGGCTGAGCCGTATTTCACTGTCAGCACGGTGACAAATGGTGGCCCACTGAGCCCCTGAGCCGTATGTAACTTGGCTGGCAATCAGTGGCAAAGGTCATGAATTGTCGTCTTACATTTTAAAGCTCAGTGAGACGGTTTCGTGCCGTATTAGTCTCTGTGTATTAAGTTTCAGCAAAGAGGGGGCAGGGGAGGAGGACAGAGATTTTTATCTGGAGTTAGGTGATGTTAAATATTCTTAATAATTAGATAAGATTGTGTGTGTCAAACTCTGTAAAGAACAGGTTATGTTAATAAAATACCTTTGACTCCCACTGCCTCCTTGCCTCCCCAGTACATACATGTACACACACACACACACTCTCACACACACACTTTTAAAGTAGTTTCAGGGTTCTTTAAAGAAGCTAGGCCCATATTCTTTCCCACCCCCTTATTCTTTCTCAATGAGGCAATGAATCTGTATTCTGCACATTTTTTGAAGTCTCAAAGAGTAGCCAAAATAGGTGAAAATTCACTTCCCATCACTGATCATTTTATGCTCAGCATGGAGCTTTTAAAGCCTGACTAAACCTCCATTGCCAGGGCAGTGTCCCAGAGCTTACACCACAATGACTGCTGATACTTCAGTGCCTATTGCATTTCAAAAAAAGGTATACAAACCTTACCAGAAACAGGTGTATAAGGATACCCACAATGTAATCCTGACTCCATTTTAAAGGAACCTTGACCAAACTGAGCCATGCAAAAACCTGATGCGATGGTGTGATTATACAGATGTGTCCCCATGAGCTGCAGCTCCTTCTGACAACTGAAGAGAAGCAAAGAAGAGGAGCAGCCTTACTCCTTCTGTCCAAAACCAAGCCCACCTTCACCCCAAGCCTTCTCCTAATGGGAGAAAGTAATTTTCCTGGTATTTTGAACATTTCTGTTGTTCATATACTCTCATGTCCCTAGCTGCTGTCACATCAATGTTATTAAATTGGGATCTATGATAGTTTATCAGGCAGAATGCCTGAAGGCTCTGGTAAGCAAAAGTATTAAAGAGGTAGAAACACCAGGGAAATCACAAGAAAATCATTAAGATGAAGAATGATTTAAAGACAGTGCCACCACTCCAGAGGTCTGCCACCCAGGACGACCATCACTTAGCTTTTTTAGTTCATTACAATCCAGTAAATCTGGTGTCAATGGAAAGCATATCTAGGGATGGAATTGCAGTCACTCTTTACAGACAGATGTCTTCTACATCTGAATAAATTTGTCTTCTGCACCCCACTTCCTGCAGAGGGAAACATGGGGGGCACCCTGAGGAGCTGTCATGTGGAGTGATAACCTGAGCATCCTTCTTCCACTGCATGGGTGGTAGGACCAAGAAGGGAGGCTCTGTGCTCCTTTCCTGCAGAGGTGCTGGCTGATGGCTCCCATGTGCAATGGGGTTACAGTCTCTCAAGTGGTTTCATTGCATTTTGTTCCTCACATATCTGCTTAGCAATAGTTTTCCTTGCTCTGGGACCTGATTACTCTGCAGAAAGGTGAAGTGTGGAACTTTGTCTCAGCTGTGTGCTGCAGTTGACTGTGACTAGACCCCCGGCCACAGGTGAATGAGTACTCCCCACAGTTGGTGCTCTCTCATGACTAGCTCAGGACACCCACAGGGAAGCTTCCCTACAGGTGGTCATTGCACACGAGAGCTGAGACCACCATACTCTACCAAAAACTGACAAAAAAGGTAATAAGTGGAAGCAGCCATCACTATTCCCTTCCACGTTAGTTTTTCCAGTGCAGGTACTTTATGAGTACAAATTCAGGAATGCTAGGCATGACATTGTTATTGATTCCTTCAAGCTCATACTTGTTTCTGAATCACCAAACTATTAGATGAAGAGCGATGTATGCTGAACAAATCCAGCACCTGATTGATATGAATGGGCGTGCAAGGCCCCAGGTCAGGGCACGGCTCTGTAGGGCATGTGGAATAGACTGTGAGATGGCACTCACATGCAAGCAGTCCTTGCAGGAGATGTTGAACAAGAATAACATCAAACCCTGCTCTTTCTGACGGGAATTTTGCACTTTGTATTGATGTACCCCTGAGGAATTAAATTGCGTTTGAAAATATCCATACAAACACACTTAGTGCTGCTCAGGGAGCAGAGGTAAAGGATGCAGAGATGAGTGGGCACTCTCTCTTCTGCTGGCTGCTGTGAAAGAAGACAATGCAAGTGAACAAAGCCAGTGATCACAGATGTGCCCAAGGATACTTTAAAACAAAGAGAAAGATAATACTTTTGAAACCAGGGCCATAATTACTATTTATTTCAACAGCAATTTGCCTTATTATGGTGCACAGCATTTGTTACCTAGGCAACAGATTTCTGTAGAGGCCTGGATCAAATGAAAGTAAATCAAGTAAGATCTAACACCAACATCAATAGTATATTTAAAAACAAAAGACTAGAGAGTCAGCAATTTTACCTAAGTGTTGTATTTTTTATTGTTGTCATCGGCAGATACAAGCAACAGTTTGCATCTAAGTAATACCTTTCTCTACTCTCTACTGTGTCTGACTGATCTTTTTCATATACATTTACAAATAAAGAGAATTTTACAGAGTTCTGCTCCTGTAATTGTAGGCATGGACGAGTGACATGCAATACACTTCTGCAGCCATGTGTAGAAGAAGCACTTTTGACATGTCTAACCTGATATTTTAATTTCAAGCCCTTACTCAAGCCCAGTCTCCAAGTTGTTTATGAGCTGGTATGTGCTTTGCTGTGGGCTCAGACAGGTATTTGGTGTACACCTGGAGAGGAAAGTCTGGGTCTGGTCACTGTCATGGCACCTGCTCTCTCCTGGATGACTTGAATAGATGAGCATGGGGGAGGCTGGGCTCCAGCCAGAGCTTATTTATGGGTTGCCCTAAGCCCAGGTGCTTTGAGTGAAACTCTTAGGCAGGGATATGTATGGAAAGCTTTATCCGTGGATGGAGAGCATGACAGGATGTTTAATGTCCTTGTGCTTGTCTGCAAGCCTGTCTTAATCTCATAGCATGAGCAGAGGCCAAATACCATTTTATGAATTCATAAATTGTGTGCGTTTTGATGATTTTCCTATCATTGGCAAATAACTGAATTAAAGGACTGAAAATTTACAAAACAGATTTAGGGAACAGTGTGCAGATATACTTTCAAATGTAGCTTTTGGGAGATAAACGGTTGTATTTCAGGACTTGCTTTTATTTGAAGAAACACTGGAAATGTAAGTCAGTGAAGATTAAAAATTGTAGGAAAGGAGTCTGACTGCAACCAATATTATAGAGTCCAAGGAAGAAGGAATATAGAAAGACAGGGCTAAGCACTATAAACACATTAATATTTTTCTAAATTCTGCTTAAAAAATGCTTGTCAGGAAACACTAGACAGCTTGTAATGAACCATTGATCATTCTAATGTTTTTTTTTTTTTTGCACCTTTTCTCATTTGCTTTTTTCCTTTTTCTTTTTTGTAAGTACAGAACAAAAAACAAAAAAAAAGAGAACAATGTAGAAAGGCTCAAATATTCCCCTTTTTTAGGCAGCTCTTCCACTACAATCTTAATTGGGGATTTTCCCTGCAGATTTTTGACCTATTATATAGATTTGACTATCTACTGCAGGCTTTCCTTTTCAGATTGGGCTCTTCTACTCTTGGCAAGCCACTGTCCTTATCTTTTTAATCTACCTCAATCAGCCTTCCTCCATCCCAGGGCTGCTGAGGCACTAGGACAGTTGTAGCAATTCTGGATGAACTCCGCAGCTGCTTTGTGGCTGCCTGTCCATCGTGGTTGCCTGTCCTTTGTCCCCCTCTGCAAAGGCAGCACTGGGGTAGGGTGCCAGTCCACAGGGCTGCAGCTTGTGCTGAGAGTCACACACCTTCTGGTGATGCTCTTCACAGCTGTGCCACTGCTTTCATCCTGACTCTCACACAGTCTCTGAGAGCGCTGAAAAATCACTGAGAGAAAAGAAAGGTCCTGGGTGTTAGAGCCATCAGGCAAAAAATATTTTGCTGGGAAAACTTCTTCAGATGTTGCAATATGACCCTAAGGTAGTGCCCACTTTCTGAGAGGCTTTACGAGTTCACAGCTGCCAATAAATCCCACAAGGCCAGCTGTCTGACATTGAGAGAACAAGAGCTATTTAGTAATCTGAAAGAACCTGGACTTGCCGTGCCACACTTGGGTTATCAAATATGCACTTGGAGGATTTGCATCAGTTTGTGCTAAAAATGTCAGAGGCTTTTCTTGGTAATATGCATCCTGTCTGTAGATTTGGTATTTCTAATAATACCAGCAATCAAATACATGAAAGACCATTCCATTTTAATACAGATGGAGAAAGAGGTACACATGTTGAATCATTCCCTTGCTGGCAAAAGAAAGGAGTTTTACTCAACTTTGGCAAAAGTAGGCATTTATTAGTTGCTAAGTTTCCCCAAATCCTTCCTGATTACTTCCTTCACAGAGTCTTAGGGAGGTGCCGGACTTTGGAGGTAACAGGTTTTGGATAATGTATTTTCACTGGCATCTGTGACTGTTAATAATTTGCAAAGGTCTCCTGGTTCTTTTTTTTCCGAGAATATCCTGGCTGTGCCTCAATTTTATTGCATGCAAATTCCCCACTTTGGTTTTAATAAGCCATTGAACTGTGTATGCCACTCGACTGTTGTTTTTGGAGCTGCTCAGAAATTATTTTTCTTAATGAAAATTATGCTTTATGATGAAAAATGAAGCTCATGTTTTCAACTGAAAATGGTTTTGTTTTGATACCTCAAGTGTCTCATGGGAGCAGTAGTCTGGATGCTTCATATTCCAAAGCGTTCAGCTGTGGGGGCTTCTTAAACAAACTGCTCCTCCCTTGACCTGCCATGTGAGTTCCTGGCTGTAGGATTTGTCATAGGATATCTAATCCACCTAGAAAACCTGGGCAACAGAGGGGAATGGAGACAGCTAGAGCTTTCATGAACTACCACAGGGACAATCCCGAAATGTTTTGGGTTTTTAAAAAAAAAAAAGCCAACACAATGACAATTAAAAAAAAAAAACCTCAAACAAAAAGCCAGGAAAAGAAGTTAGATTATTTAGATTTCTGGCAATCTGTTGTGAGGGTTTGGCCTTGACTGGATGCCAGGTTTTCACTGAAGCCTCTTTATCACTCCTGTCCTCAGCTGGACAGGGGAGAGAAAATACAATGAAAAGCTCATGGGTTGAGGCAAGGACAGGGAGAGATCACTCACCAATTACTATCACCGGCAAAACAGAGTTGACTTTGGGAAATTAATTGAATTTTTCACCAAGCAAGTCAGAGCAGGGTAATGAGAAATAAATCCAAATCTTATAATAAACCTTCCACCCACGCCTCTCTTCCTGGACTCAAATGCACTCCTGCTTTTCCCTCCCTCCCCACCCCAGTGGTGCAGGGGGACAGGGAAAGGAGGCGTGGTCAGTTCATCACACATCTCTGTTGCTCCTTCCTCCTCAGGAGGAGGAGGACTCATGCACTTCCCCTGGTCCCATTTGTGTCCTTCCCGTGGGAAACAATTGTGAGAAATGATGCTCACCTTTTAAAATTTTAAAGGTTTATTACAACAAAGGACTAAATAAGGGAAAAGTTCAGTGCTGGGAGCCTCCGTGCCAGCCTCCCTGCAAGCCACGTGCTTGGCTACAAAATGGATGTTCTGCCTTTTTATATCTTTAGCCCCTCCCCAGGTCTTGTCACTCGACTCTTCTTTTGCTGTTCAGTGGTGAAGATCACTGTCTTACATCTTGATTGGAGGTCTGGAGTTGCCAAAGTAACAAGCTGACCCTCTCAAATGTCTCTGTTACTAAGAGCATCCCGTAATAACAATTTATAGGTGAGGGGAGATATAATTATCATCTACAAAACTTCTCTTAACATATACATAATATTTACCCCTAAATTGTGAGAGCCAACTATCACATTACTCATCTATAACACAATGCTCCATGAACTTTGCCACTGTGATNGGGGTAGGGTGCCAGTCCACAGGGCTGCAGCTTGTGCTGAGAGTCACACACCTTCTGGTGATGCTCTTCACAGCTGTGCCACTGCTTTCATCCTGACTCTCACACAGTCTCTGAGAGCGCTGAAAAATCACTGAGAGAAAAGAAAGGTCCTGGGTGTTAGAGCCATCAGGCAAAAAATATTTTGCTGGGAAAACTTCTTCAGATGTTGCAATATGACCCTAAGGTAGTGCCCACTTTCTGAGAGGCTTTACGAGTTCACAGCTGCCAATAAATCCCACAAGGCCAGCTGTCTGACATTGAGAGAACAAGAGCTATTTAGTAATCTGAAAGAACCTGGACTTGCCGTGCCACACTTGGGTTATCAAATATGCACTTGGAGGATTTGCATCAGTTTGTGCTAAAAATGTCAGAGGCTTTTCTTGGTAATATGCATCCTGTCTGTAGATTTGGTATTTCTAATAATACCAGCAATCAAATACATGAAAGACCATTCCATTTTAATACAGATGGAGAAAGAGGTACACATGTTGAATCATTCCCTTGCTGGCAAAAGAAAGGAGTTTTACTCAACTTTGGCAAAAGTAGGCATTTATTAGTTGCTAAGTTTCCCCAAATCCTTCCTGATTACTTCCTTCACAGAGTCTTAGGGAGGTGCCGGACTTTGGAGGTAACAGGTTTTGGATAATGTATTTTCACTGGCATCTGTGACTGTTAATAATTTGCAAAGGTCTCCTGGTTCTTTTTTTTCCGAGAATATCCTGGCTGTGCCTCAATTTTATTGCATGCAAATTCCCCACTTTGGTTTTAATAAGCCATTGAACTGTGTATGCCACTCGACTGTTGTTTTTGGAGCTGCTCAGAAATTATTTTTCTTAATGAAAATTATGCTTTATGATGAAAAATGAAGCTCATGTTTTCAACTGAAAATGGTTTTGTTTTGATACCTCAAGTGTCTCATGGGAGCAGTAGTCTGGATGCTTCATATTCCAAAGCGTTCAGCTGTGGGGGCTTCTTAAACAAACTGCTCCTCCCTTGACCTGCCATGTGAGTTCCTGGCTGTAGGATTTGTCATAGGATATCTAATCCACCTAGAAAACCTGGGCAACAGAGGGGAATGGAGACAGCTAGAGCTTTCATGAACTACCACAGGGACAATCCCGAAATGTTTTGGGTTTTTAAAAAAAAAAAAGCCAACACAATGACAATTAAAAAAAAAAAACCTCAAACAAAAAGCCAGGAAAAGAAGTTAGATTATTTAGATTTCTGGCAATCTGTTGTGAGGGTTTGGCCTTGACTGGATGCCAGGTTTTCACTGAAGCCTCTTTATCACTCCTGTCCTCAGCTGGACAGGGGAGAGAAAATACAATGAAAAGCTCATGGGTTGAGGCAAGGACAGGGAGAGATCACTCACCAATTACTATCACCGGCAAAACAGAGTTGACTTTGGGAAATTAATTGAATTTTTCACCAAGCAAGTCAGAGCAGGGTAATGAGAAATAAATCCAAATCTTATAATAAACCTTCCACCCACGCCTCTCTTCCTGGACTCAAATGCACTCCTGCTTTTCCCTCCCTCCCCACCCCAGTGGTGCAGGGGGACAGGGAAAGGAGGCGTGGTCAGTTCATCACACATCTCTGTTGCTCCTTCCTCCTCAGGAGGAGGAGGACTCATGCACTTCCCCTGGTCCCATTTGTGTCCTTCCCGTGGGAAACAATTGTGAGAAATGATGCTCACCTTTTAAAATTTTAAAGGTTTATTACAACAAAGGACTAAATAAGGGAAAAGTTCAGTGCTGGGAGCCTCCGTGCCAGCCTCCCTGCAAGCCACGTGCTTGGCTACAAAATGGATGTTCTGCCTTTTTATATCTTTAGCCCCTCCCCAGGTCTTGTCACTCGACTCTTCTTTTGCTGTTCAGTGGTGAAGATCACTGTCTTACATCTTGATTGGAGGTCTGGAGTTGCCAAAGTAACAAGCTGACCCTCTCAAATGTCTCTGTTACTAAGAGCATCCCGTAATAACAATTTATAGGTGAGGGGAGATATAATTATCATCTACAAAACTTCTCTTAACATATACATAATATTTACCCCTAAATTGTGAGAGCCAACTATCACATTACTCATCTATAACACAATGCTCCATGAACTTTGCCACTGTGATCCTTTCCCACAGGCTGTAGTTCTTTATGACCTGCTCCAGTGTGGGTCTCTTCCATGGGGTGCAGTCCTTCAGGAACAGGCTGCTCCAGCGTGGGTCCCCCACGGGTCCTAAGTCCTGCCAGGAGCCTGCTCTAGCACAGTCTCCTCTCTGCACATGGCCATAGGTCCTGCCAGGACCCTGCTCCTACTTGGGCTTCCCACGGGATCACAGCTTCCTACAGGCATCCACCTGCCCTGATGTGAGGTCCTCCATGGGCTGCAGGTGGATCTCTGCCCCAGCACCTCATCCCCCTCCTTCTGCACTGACCTGAGTGTCTGCAGAGCTGTTGCTCTCACATATTCTCACTTCTCTCTCTGGCTGCTCAATTTCTTTTTCCCCTTCTTAAATACATGATCCTCGAGGTGCTGCCACCGTCACTGATGAACTTAGCCTTGACCAGTGGAGGGTCCATCTTAAAGCTGTCTGGTGTTGGCTTCATCAGATGTAGGGGAAGCTTCTGGCAGCTTCTCAAAGAAGCCACTCCTGTAGCCCCCTTGCTACCAAAACCTGGTCATGCAAACCTAATACACTTGCTTTTTGAAAAAGATGAAACTGTCTGGTAAATGGCTAGCTCTCACCAAGAATTTCATTTAGCTGAAAACTTATCAGAAAACAGTGTGATAAAAAGAATTTGCATATCATTAACTGTTTTCCCTTTTTAAAGAATAATGCTGTTTCTGCCAGAGAGCAGATCTATGCTGCACCAGAGGAAGGTTTATAAGACATATGTCTGATGAAATTGCAAATGGCTGCACTTGAGATATACTATCAGAAAGCACTGAACACAAGAGAAACTAGGAAACATAACTGACCATCTGTGCTTGAGGGATTAAACTCTCCTGCTGAATAGCAAACCTGTATTTGGACCAGAAGGTCTTGCAAGGGAGGTTTTTTAAATTTCTTGGGTACTGGTTTGTTAAGGTTTGGCAAGACTGCCTCTTGAATGTCATCTGTTTTCCTGTCTGTGTTCTCATTTTTACTATATGGTCTTAAATCTTTTGTAAGTAAATATATTGTCTTTTTAAGTCAGAATCTGTTTTTTTGTTTTGGCTGTCCTGTGGCAGCAGCAGGTCTTGTCGTTATGTTCTCAGACACTCTCCTCTCCTGTTTCAGCCATCTCTTCAGTTCCCTCACGTTGCTGTTTGCACAACTGGGCCTTTCTCATGCTTTTGTCCTCTTTGTCATGGGTCTCTGAGTTGCCTGAGTACATCTCTGAAGATTTTTTTCCTCTTTTTATTGCAATGGGGTGCCTCAGACAGGTTTTGCAACAATAAATGAAGTTGGGGAGAAGTTTCCTTCTATCCAAACCATGGGTATAAATCCACTAGCTTATGGTATACTCAGTGTCAAGTTTGCTTTCTTTGTGAGAATTGACGATTTTCCACCTACAATAGAATTATTTACTGGCCCTTATGGCTTTGCCTCAAATGCTTTCAGCGTTTATGATCTGTATTAAACTTATGTTTTTCATGTCAGTGAACTGCTTGGTGAGGTGTTTTCATTTTCTAGCTTCCCTGTGTTCAATTCTTTCTACATCCATTCTCCTGACACCTTTTTAACCACATAGCAGCTAAACAATTGTTCTTTGGGTACTAGGAGTCAAGCAAAAAAATTTCACTCTTTCAGGCCAGTTAAAGACTTTCTGTCTTCTTTCAAAAGTAGCAAGCACTGAAGAACAGTGGATTCCCAGCAAATTGGTGCTATTTAGGCACATTAGTTGATTATTACCCTAAAAACAAACTATTGTGTCTTCCAAGATACCTTATGTCTTTTGTCTCTCTCTCTCCTGCTCCTGGGAGGTGTCTGATGGAGCAGACACGATTCATTGACTGACTCCTTTGATGTCAATGGGATGAAAGTCACAGCCAAATAGGGCTATGAGCTTTCAAGATTACTTGGTGTATTTTCTGATTGCTTTAATAAAGCTACTGTAGCAAACTATAGCTACCAAGATAATTTTAATACAACAACAGTCTTTCTCATAATGGTATTCTGTAATTATATTGTTCCTAGGAAAAAAGATGTCTTCAGGATATTTCTGGAGGCTGCTCTTCTACAATATTCATTTTAATTGATAATTTGATAGGAAAACATGTTTACCTATCATGCTGTCAGTTTGCTTCCTTTGTTAAACATGACTATATCATGTAAGATCTACCTTTCATTCAAAGAATTGGCTGAGAGGAAGTAGCCAAACTGGCAGTTTTACTCTGAAATGTCAGCACCTGAACTGCAGCATTAGCTCCTATGCTGGCTAACTCTTTGGGATGTGGCCAAATCTCAGAGATGCTATTTTTTAAGGGCCTAGAGGTGTTTCATCTGCATGGGCAAGTCAAGTTTGCTTCTCCCTGACTCGTTTCAGCTGTATGGATTCTGGCTGTGTAACTTGTGTGACGGCGCTGTGGCAGTTGGGTGTCCCTGTAAGTGCCTATTGTGGTTCTGCAGAACCACACGGAGTCAAGAGCAGTAAATGCATATTGTGACTAGAAAATAAGCAGGTATCCATCTACTAAAGGACCACAGCACCTTCTGCATAAAAAGCCTTGGTTGCTGTGCAGTCACAGTTTGGAGAGCAAATGAACCCTTCAGATGGTTTTCATTTATTAGCTTGTTCTGTCCAATATAGATATGAATGTTGATTTTTGCTTCCCAGAAAAGAGGACTGCAGTGATTGCAAATATCCAGGTGTTTTACATGTTTATTTAATCTTTCCCAAACAACTACCTAAAGCTTCATGAACATTAAAATTAATCAATTTAGGTTTAATTGAACTGTGTTTCAAAATCACAACATATATCTTTACTCCTAAAGTAAATTTAAAAATAACCAGAAAACATAACTGCTGAGACGATAATTGAATAGTATTTATCTCTTTAATCACTTGTTGGTTATGTTCCAAGCTTAGCATCTACAATTGAATATTCAACACAATATCAGTACGATTTTCTTTCTAGACTGCCACTTCAGCGCTCAAGGCATACAGTAATTCTTACTTTCAAGTATCTAGCCAATACTCAGTGCTTAGTATGTTGGATCTGTGACAGAAACTTTCCCCCAAGTGTCTTTGACTTCAGTACAGTATTAAATAACTAATGTGACAATCTTTCAGAAATGTCATCACTCCTGCTTGTCAAATGACTCTTCAGCACGTTTACAAACCAGCTGTTAGCAATATAGCTTCTTAGGCCAGCTTAAATAGTGGCTTCAAAGTATAACTTCATTTACAGATGAGAAGAGATTTTAAATTTCTGTCGGTGATTTTACAAACCATTAAACAAGCTGAGAGGCACAGGGATGCTCTCAGAAAAAGGAGGAGGAGCAGTGGATCCCATGCGATTCCCCCGCTGCAGCCCTCCATGCCCCTGCCATGAGTGACAGTACTCTACTGAGCTGCTCCTCAGAGAGGGCTTCTTCCAGTTAGGGAGATACATAGGCATCCACACACTCTGCCTCTTCCTATTTATTAAAAAAATAATAATCTGAAAAGCCTTTCCTATCTGTATTGCTGTTCAACAGCAAAGTGGTATAACTGTCCTGTGCCTCTGATGCATAGTCAGATTCCAGATGCAATAGATTGGGCAGTAGATTTCCACTAACCCACTCCCATTTAAGCTCAGTTGGCAGACTATTCTTTTCCATTAATATGTTGATCTTTTTTTTTATACAAACAACAGGAGATGGAATATGGGAAGAAATAAGGAGGTGGACATGGAACTGAATTTTCTTTTTATCAATGGCTAATTCACCTTTTAAAACCTATGTAATCTACAGTGGCTCTGAATATGGACTCACAGCATTGTGATGCCTGCCTCATATTTTGTCTGTTTGAATGTATTTATATTTAATCAGGGTATTGTGTATTTTTCCAGATACTACCTTGCCTGCAGCTATGGCAAAAGCCTTTTAGGAGAGTCTTTTAAATTGTAATTAAATAAAATAAATAGAAACAGAAAAAGTGCAGAAACTGTTAATGGAGGATAAGAGCATTCAGGATGTGAGAGGTGCTATTTTTCTGTGTTGACCTCTAATAATTTGCATAAACCACCTGACTTAGTTTATCCAACTGTTAAATTGTTATAAGAGCACATTTTCCCCCCCAAGGGTTGCGGACAGGACTCATTAATGTTTCATAAACACTTTCAAATACTTATCTAAGATCATCCTATTCATAGTGGGTCAGACTAATGAGATCTAGTAATGAAAGGTAAAACCAAGTACTATTATAATATTATTTATTCACTTACAAACACAAATATTTTGACAGAGTATAACTGTCATGGCATCTTTACAATAAGAAATATATCATAATTTTTAATTTAAGCATTATTTCTAATTAAAACCACATTAATTCTATTGCAATAATGTTATTTATTCCATCGACAAGCCAATCAAAATCCTGACACTGATGGAGATTCTGTAATTAAATTCTTTATAAAACAGCTTTGCCTCTGATTTTTATCCCTCTCCATGCACAGGGCTGCCAGCTTCCAGCAATGACTTGATGATTTCCGAGTGAGCAGCCATTTTTTCTCTCCTCAGCCTCAATTAAGAAGGTTATCACCTATTTCCAGGGACTCCTGAAGTGGGCCAGGTGCATCCACATCAGACAGGCGTTGGCCAGGAGCGTGTAACACCAGGCTTTGTTCTCATGTCCCGTGGCCTCTCGGGCGGGAGCGGGGGACAGCGGGGGACAGCGGGGGACAGCGGGGGACAGTGGGCAGCAGTGTGCCTCTGGTGAAGGTGGAAGGGCAGGAGCAGCACGGCAGCTGTGCTGAGCTACACCACACCTCCCCACCAGGCAGGGAAAAGCCACCAGAGTTGCTAATACACAGACACACACAGCACCTGCAGCTTGTCCCCTTCAGAATCGTGGAGATTTTAAAGATTTGCTACATTACTTAAGCTTTCCAAAGACCTATCTGCATGTTTAAAGGTGAGGTCTCTTCCAGACAGATTCAAATATTTTTTTGTAGGATACTCTCAGCTTTTCTTGAAAATGATCCCTGAAGGTAGTGCTTAGTGCCTTGTGGAGGAATGCTCAGTCCTCCAGACCTGGGCGTGAGGTGCAGGCTGAGTATGTTCAGATAAATTTTAAGGCTGCTCTGGTCAAAGTTGGTGGAATTATGGCAACCAGAACTTCATAAATACACGAAAAATACTATATACTCTTTTCCAGGGATTTTTGTTTGTTTGCAGTCCTAGGACTGCCTAATAGATGTTAGTGTTGTTCACACAAGATTCCCCAAAGAAGTGCCTAATGGACACAGGGACCTGTGCAAAGATTTCCTTTCTATTCTACGCATATTTAAAGCCAGCTCTAAAGCAGGCTAGAAAAGGGAAGTCCTGCTCTGTAGGAATCAATATAGTCTCAGCTGACTGATCCTAGTGAAACATTTGAAATTGCGTCTTACATGAGACAGAGAAGCTGAAATGATAACAATGATAACAGTGAATTTTTTCAACAATGTAGAAACTAATTTGCAACAAGATTTTTAATTTAAAATTCCAGTGAAATTAATAAGTTGCTTCTGAATATTTTGATTTATCTGAAACTCTGCTTCCAACTGGAAAAATACAATAGCAATTTAAATACTGAATCCTGCTGTTGATTTTTGAGGCTATTTGATTTTGAACCACTCTTCTTAAAAATACCTTTTTCAAGGAGGCTTTTTTGGGTGTAGGTAATGCACACAGCAGTGCAGAAGGACAGTTCAGCTTGGGTGCAAAGCATTGTCCTCCAGGTGAGCCCTTCTGCCCCTGGCAGGGTGCCTAGGAAAGACAGCCTGTAAATGCAAGTACCCGATTTAGAGGCTGTAAGGCTCCTCTTTACATGTAAATAAAACACTTCACCATGGGTTTTTCTCAACTTCACATAATCAGTTTTTGCAATAGGAAGGAGATGATAAGCAAAGTAGCAGAGGATATCGTGTGGCAGAAAGAACGTTGTGATTACCCAGTAATGCTTCCTTCCTTAATTGCTTGAAAAAAAATCTTGTGTTTACAGAGGTAAACAGGATTTATTGGGCTACCATGTAGCCACAGGGTATAAATACTTGAAAGACAAAAAACAAGTTTTAACTGTAGATGCTTGATGTGCACTGGAAGCAAGCAAATAAAGTCCAGAATGAAAACTTTATTTGCCAGGAATCTATATGTGAAGCACTGCTGAAAAGCTATAGTTTATCCAACTTAATTTACAAATGTTACCTGTTAACCTGAAATAGCTTTTGAGGGTTCTGAAGGAAATAAGTAGCATGGATTTTGCTGCTTTATGAAAGTTACCTAGGTGTTAAGGGTCTATGTGCTTTGCTACTGACCTACTGAATTCTATGCAATTTAAAAATGTGGGCCAGAGACGGCCCTTTTTTTTTTTTTTTTTTTTGAGAGGTTGAAGGCTGTGAGTTTCTACTATGATGACCAGAAGAAAATAACTGAACATAAAGGGACAGCTACAGACTTACAGACTGTGGAATATTAAAGATTAAACAACCTACTTCTCCCTAGTCAGCTATGGTGATACAGGTGATAAGTAACTTAGAATGGACCTTCCTTTCAAAACTTCTCCTTCTCTTGTCTCTAAAGTACATATGGTTTGTCCCATCTACATGGATGACTGTCTGAATGCTTATCTTTTAATGAAACACAGAAGCAAAATGTTCCTTTGCAAGTCTCATGGAAAGAAGCATTTCTTGCAAGTTTTCCATTTCGCCCAACACATTTTGAAGGTCTGCCAGTTGTATCAACAACAAAACAACATTGGATTGTGTTTCACAGGAGTTAAAAATACGAAGTGCCTGTCACAGAAACTGTGATCACATTGTTGATCTTCATAACACAGCCATGGCACAATTGCAATGACACATATTTCCTTTGCCTGCAGGAGCTCCACAGTTCCCTCTGACACCAGGAAATGGAAGCACCCTTAAGAGTACACAGACATTGATCCCTATGCAGGAAAATATCCACCAGAGCAATTGAACCCTGCTCTAATGAAGAGATGGGATGAGACAGTGGAGGGCCCTGACTTTGCCCACGGCACCCACAGAGCCTGAGCTCCCCAGTGAGCTGGAAGCTGCTGACCTGACAAAGCACTGTCAACCAAAAGTGACAGCCGCTCCTGTCACATCTCATCTTTGCAGCTCAAGGACCAAAAGTAAAACGCTCACTGGAGAGAAGATCTAGAGAGGATGTCTTCTGAGTGTTTTACAGAGCCTGGCCATTTCATTGGTATTCTACCAATACACTAGTAGTGCCTCAATGTCATTGAAAAAAGAATTTGGAACTCAGTTCTTCAAAATTTGGAGCCATACAGGCAAGATTTTGGTTTTATTCAGCACCTTGTACTCTCATTGTCCCAGAATAGCACCAATGGATTTAGCTGTGTGGGGGAATAGGGACTGTGCAGCTTCCAGCATCGCTCACTGCTATTGTACACTGCTGGCTACGCTGGTGAGCAGCCACCTGAACTGCAGGCTCTGAACCAGCAGGCACACCTGCATGTGCTAGAGGAAGTTTGCCTCAGGTCAATGCCCACTCCTTCCCTCTTCAACATCCACATATCGTGTTAAGTTCTTCTGAGATGATTATATCTTGTTACCCATAGCCCTCGTTTTTGCTTAGTTGAAAAGAGTCATTACACACCTGATGATTTGGAAGCTTCACTGTAATGTTTCCAAATTCCACTCCTAATTAACAAAGGAGCAAACCCAGCACAGAACTACTTACTATGCCACTTTTTGCTGCCAGCAAGTCCAAAATAAGTCTTATCTGAAGCTTACGGACATAGCTTTGGACTTGGGACTGGCTTTAAAATTAATCTGAAAAAAATATAAGAAGACATTAAAACTGATAATCTAGCCTCATGTGAGAATACTGATGCTAATTCACACACACCTAGAAATGCGTGGGCTGAGTGTACAGTGTTTGCACTGAACACATCCCTGGTTGTATAACTGAATTAAATGAATAAAACAGAAAGTGTTTTCTCTCTGTGGCACCCATTTTGCATATATTTTTAGAATCACCAGGCTCTTAAAGCAACTGCAGAGTCTTCAGGGCCCCAGACTGCTGGTGATTCAAGCAGACCTCTAACAGACAACATCACTGAAAAACCTCTAAGCATGAGCCTATCCTGAAAACTACAATTTGCACTGACCTGTTTCAGTTCTGATATTGCAAAAAATCTTATACCTTGGGAACCTGAGGACATTATGAGCAAAAGGGCTGGTCACAAGCTGCAGGCTGCATCACGAATCAGTGCTGATGACATCTATTTGTCAAATGTGTTTTACACCTAACAACAAACAACATAGCATTCAAAACTGTCCGTTCATAGCTTACTAATCTGAGTTTATTTAGCTAAATGTTTCCTATGGTTTCTTTCAATATGGGAGTCATGGCCTTTAGTGCAGTTCTTATCAAAGGAATCAGGCTCTTATTTCTCCCTATCAGACTGAGTTCTCTGCTGTGTTAACTAGCAGATCCCTCCATTACCTTGTATTAATACCTCCAAAATCCTGTCAATGTGGTTACCTAAATCCAGTAAATGTGTACTAAATAGCAATGCTAACAATTTAACAATCTAGTTACAAGCAGTAAGTTACAAAAGAAGTCATCGCTTCCTTTCACTAATTTTGCCCTTAATGGTCTCATTAGTTTTTGTAGTTGGGCACAGCAGTTAATGGCCTCAACAATAAATCCTGCAAAGTGAGATTTTAAAACTTCAAGGTAGATCTCTGCTACTGGTTTGTCTTGTTATTTTCTATGTTGACCTCTGCTACCTTTATTTAGGTCATTCTCTCTTAACTTTTAACTGTTTCAGAATCTAACAAGTAATATCTAATTCTGAAATATTAAATCTGGACCACACATATGCCAAATGAATGCTCCAGGCTCTACAAAATGATGTAGCAAGACCTTCCAGGATTACAGTAGCTTAAAATCAGAAGTATTTGAAAACAGTGACCGTGAAAACATAGTTAATTTTTTTTTGTATCTTGAACCTCTGAACTTTATTATTCAGGTCCTTCCAGCAGCCCTGTGAGGGCCAGAAAGCCCCTTTTAAAAAATAACAACACAAAGCCCACAGTTTTTATTTAATCATATGACTTGAGCACCTGGGAGCCTAAGGAAGAGCAACAAGAAGAACAAAAGTCACAATCAGAGCTCAAGACTGGTAGCAATGTGCCTGACACAAAGACCCTCCTCGTGACTTTGGGATCAGTGTACCACAATAATAACCAGATTAGTGATAAAGATCATTGCATTCTGTATTTCCTTTCTCTTGACAGCTTTCATATCTGATTCACTAGGGTGCTTATTGAGTCCAGGGGTGTTCAGCCAGTGTACAACTGGAGTAAAACAGCCATGAATCATGCCCTCAAAGTGCTCTTTACTGCAGCAGCTAACACTTTATAGTGCTGTCTAGAAATCCAAAAGAATGATTTAGTCAAACCATGGCTTCTATTTCATTTTTATTAAACCTGGCTCTCTGCCTAAACTCTTGGCATTTTGAGCAGTGAATATATTGCTTTATCCATAACATTTGTAACCTTCATTGATCTGCTCAGGTAAAAGCACCAAGTGAAAGTCCTTTGTTATTGATGTGGAAAGTATTACTTCTCCATTGCTTTTTGTCCACAAACATCTGTCACTTTTCCCTGACAAATCTCCTTAAGTCTTCTTTGTTCTGGGCCTAGAAATCCCATCCATGGTTATTTTGTGGGATGCAGTTGTTTTTCCATATAAATTATAGCATACTTTGGTTTGAAAGGGACTGTCCAAGGTCATCTGGTCTAACCCTGAGCAGGGACATCTCCAGGTTCAACCTGACCTTGAATGTTTCCCAGGATGGGACACTTATCACCTCTCTTTGAAACCTGTGCTAGTGTTAATTGAACTTCAAATGGTTAAATTAACACTGGTTCACAGCACTTTCCCCACACTTAAGCTTTGAGTACAATAATTTTGCACAAACACAGCTTACTGTGGTCACTCATCTTCTCAGAACAAAGTGGTCTTTTCCTACAGCTTTGGGGACCCCTTGCCAGGGACCCCATTTCATTCACTGCAGCAGCACTACCCCAGGGCGAGCATCCTTGAGAGCACAGCAGGTCTGCAGCCTGCTCCTCCCAGTGTGTGCATATTTTCCAAAGGAAAGTAAATTGTCAGCATAGCTTGTTGAGCACAGCTTTGTTTTCTGATTTTATCACCCGTTTTTATTGCCCCCTGCCCCTTCTCCCCTGGTGCCACAGGAGCCGAGCTCCCCCCGACAGTGGGGAGCCTAACACCTGCACCCCCGCCAAAAGCTGTGGGTGTAATATCAGGCTAATGATTTTCTGGTTTTTTTCCCTGCATGATGTCTCTAGTCCCTGTATCTGGCAGTTCCAGCAGTGTAAGCAATAATTTTCCTACCTGTCACAAGTCCCATGACCCAACTGCAGCCTGGGGAAGGTTGCTCTGTGCCTCTGCCCTGCCAGAGCTGCTATTCCAGCACCCTTTTTGCTCTTATGGCTTCTGAGGCAGAAGAAGCCTCCCAAGGTTTTCGGTCAGTGCGTGGCTGTCATATTTCATTTTGCCTAATACACATCAATGTGACACCTTTGACAAGTGCATTTTCCTATGCCATTTGTTGATTCCTCCTCTATAATTCCACCTGCTGGGACCCAAAGTGTCACCACATCAGTCACCAGGGCACAGAAAATTTCAATGGCTATTTACTGTGTCTGTGTACAGTTGGGTTTTTTTTTTTACTTATTAGGATTTAAAATTATACTTACTGTTTATGTGTCTTTGGTGTGTATGAGTATGCAGTTGCCATTTTTATTATTTGTTCATTCCCATCTGGGCTGCATGTTAACTTTGTGTATATTGGTTTGCATATTGAGGGTGATAGCATTCATCCCTGTACAAGCATGGTGTGTGGGTCTGTGTGCATGCAAGCAGCCTACTGTGTTCATCTCCTCATGTGTGTGCAGCATGTTCCTGTCTGTGTTACACAAAGATGAGCCACTGTTGTGGTTTGTTCTTCTGCACACAGCACATCTCTGTCTGCATGTCAATATTTCTCTGCACCCTGATGATTTAATCATGTATTAGGTTAGGAAGTCAGCACTGCTTCCCAGTGGAGGATATTTATTTTAGGTTTCCATTTCCAGAAATTATTTCATGATGATGATCCACCTCTATGAAAGGGTAAAAAAGGTAGTCCACTTGACTAAGCTATTTACTCGTATTGGGAGCAGTATTATGCTCCTGCTGTGCTAAAGGACATCCCTGGATCCAGCAGGGATGGATCCACCTCACCTGTTGATGGCCATTGCAAAGTCAGGGTAGTCCAAGCTCATCATCATGGCTCCTTCTGTAGTCAGAGAAAAAAACATACAGATGTATAGACTCCCTCTGTAGACAACCCATCCTACGACTGATGTCTAAAGCCGTGAGAGGACACCTGCCTAGGGACAGGTGTTTGTAGTAACCCATCAGAACTTGCTGGGGTTTGCATTGCTTATGTAGGAGGAGAGCTTTACTCACATCTTTATCTGATGAGGTGAATCCTGGGACTCCAGAAAAGCAAAACTAGCTGAACTGAAAGTGTCAGTTTTTCTCTTTATGTTTAATGACTACAGTTGTTCTTGCAAGCAGGTTTTTCAAGTCTAGACATGACCCACACTGGATGAAAGGCATTAAAGGGAGTGGACCAGAATATGTAACCTATAAACAGCAAAGGTATTTAATAGCACAGATCCTGGAGGGAAGTTTCAGCAGAGGAATTGTGAATGCAAGACTAACCCCAAAACCAATGCAAACCAGACCCCTTGAATTTTTTGAGCTGGAGTATCATCCCACAGGTGAATGATGATTATTTTGCAAATGTAGAAATCATCTGAATTTTAGTGAAGGGCAAGACCAACAGCTAATGTTTGTATTACACTGTAACTGCTGGTCAAACAGGTCATCAGTACTACAGCACTGGTGAGCCTGACATGGAATTTATAGTAGCCATCCCCAAAGAGACTTGAAGATTAAAGTTAAAACAGTAAAAGTTAAAACAGTATGATCCAGGCAATGATCAATTAATACCCAATTTTGGATGACTTCTCCCAGATGACTGGGGAAAGATAAAATTCCAAGGTGAAACCTGCTGCATTTTGTAGCTATCAAAACATAAAACAGACACAGATTTGAACTTAACAAAACTGTGAGATGTCTGTTATGCAATGGAAATGGAACATCAGAAGGGTCTTGGAAGTCTAATAACATACTCAAATTTGAACAAAAAGGAAAGATATGAGCTTTCTCTTTTGGCTTTGATACTCTTGAGACAATCAGTAATTTGATGGATCTAGGGAAGCACATTTATTTATAGAACAGAAAGGTTTTTTATGAGTGTCACGTTGCTGATTTACATAAAAATTTACAGAAGTGGGGCTTCTATGTTCCAAACCTCTCCTTTTAAATAGGTTTTTTAATGTGTGATCAGTTTACAGCTTATCTCTGTGCAGGGTCCCAGAATGATACAATTTGAGGAAAAATAACTGCCAACACCTAATTTAAAGGGCTGAGAATTTATTAATCTTTTTCTTTTAAGAATGTCACTGGACTTGGGTGGAGCTGAATCCAACTGTTTTAATAAGACTGTATTGGATTTCACTGATTTTACTATCATAAATATAGAAATGCTTGCGATTATTACTTTTTTCCAGGACAGTAACAGTTGATTGGTGTTAGGCATGCCTTATAGCTGTAGCTTTTCATTATGTTCTTTGTTCCTCCCCTCCTCCAACATCCCATGATCCTTGATTCCTTGGTGGCCCTGTCTTCAGAGATCTATAGCACTATATTTCCTTCCTACCAAGCAGCATGTTCTTTTGCTCTTAGATTTGGACCTGAGAGTGTAAAACGAAGTAAAGAAACATAACCTAACAATTCTCTCTCTTCTGTTCTTCAGTGTCAGCAGTACTTCTGCTCTCTCTTCTATATCTTATCTCTAATGCTGTCATGCCTCGCTAAGAGGGCTTGACTCATGGGTTGGACACCCCTGCTTTTGGTGATAACTTGTTACTTTTTTTTTTTCCTGTTTATCACGTCTGAGTGAACTCGACAGCATTCAGTCACTGCCAGATTGTCAACACTGGACCCAGACATTCTCTGTGTTCAGAACAAATGTGGTCATATCTTTCCAAGTACAGCATCTAAAAGCCTACTTCTCTCTGCTTCTTTCCTCTGCATATCAAATATGCCTCAGTTTTTTCCTGGAGAGATGACACTGGCACTGGGGAGGGGGGATTTGGCTTCTTCACTCGCTTGCCTCGCTGCCTTTCAGTTGAGATGCCAGCCTGGGAGTTTGCAGTGATGCTGGTGTTGGGATGTGGCTTACAGCAGAACTGGAATGGCTGCTTCCCATCTGGTTCAGAGCAGCTGTCAGACAATGAATGCCAGTATCCAACAGCAGGAGCCTGTTTTTGTTGTGTGTACATCTTTGTGTTGTGCACGTGTAACTTCCGAACCGCCTCTATGCTGGCAAGCAGCTCTTCTCTTTGCTAATGGATGCTCATGTAAAGGTACACATAAGCCTGTGCTGTGGTCTGCAAACCACAGTTTGCATTGCTCAGGCTCACTAGATAAAAGACCAAGTTAATGTGTAAGTCTCAAAGTAATTTAATGAACTATTAACTGGAAATACACATTGTTTATATTTTGCAAAGGGATCTGGGAGAGAAGCCAACTTGACATCTCAACTAAGAATCAAAAAGGACTGTGATAAGTCCTTGGTTTAACATATAACAGGACCCAATGGCTAAAACATCAGCTATGATGTGAATAGATGGTGTTTACATAGGAAGCATGCAAAGGAAGCAGGCTACCTGAAGGGTAGTCTTTCTGCAAGGATACCATGTTTTCAAGCATTGTAGAAACATTCTAAAGCCTATAGCAAACCCACAAAATGGAAACAGGTTTAAAACTTTCCCTAGCAGAACATTTTCAAATAAAAAAGTGTACGTCTTCTGCACAGCAGGTCAGTTTGGATCCCTGCCTATGGAAAAGTGAAGACTATTTCAAAACTGATTATACGGGAGCAAAAAAACCTAAATAGGTGAGTCATATTTAAAACTAGCACTGCTTGTCTGGAATTCTGGACAAGTCTTCTGTGAAGTTTTAGTTACCTCAAGTATCGACTGGGTAACAGGACCAGCCTTCCAGCAGTTGCTCTTGCCCATCTGGCTGAGGGGCTCTGTGTGCTTGGCCAAAACCTGAAAAGCTTTCAGGACTGCTGGTGTGTGGCATTTAACCAAGGGGAGCAGCTGTTGCTTGTTGGAGAGCCAAGACCTTGCCCAGTCCCCAACTGAGAGCTTGTCATATAACATTGCCCCATAATGGAGATAATAATGCTTGTCCTTCTTTAGAAATTACTTTGAGATCTGCCAAAGGAAAGGGCCTATTCAAATGCAAAGCCTGATGCTTTTATTTATTAATAGATATTGTGCCAGAGTCACCAATCTGCTCCTGGTGCCTAGTTTGGCTTTGAAAACAGAGGATCTGCTTGCTTGATTGAACCCAGCTGGTGAGTTGAGGCCTAGGGCTGTTTTGTGATATTGGAAGGAGAACTTAACAGCCAGATGTTAACCAGCAACTACTCAAGCTTAGTGCTTTAGTGGCAGCACCAGTGCTTCTGATGCAGAGGACTGTTGTTTCCTTAAAGGATCTCATATGCTTGCAAGAAATAGCAGTTACAGGTAAAATTGTTATCTCTCCTGGGAAATATATTTTATCTACTCCACAGGATTGGAATCATGTGCTGTAGCAGGCTCCTGGCAGGACCTGTGGCCCTGTGGAGAGAGAAGCCCAAGATGGAGAAGGGGAAGAGTGTGAGGAGTCCTCTCAGCAGAGGAGGAAGGAGTGGCAGGGACAACATATGATGACCTGACCACAGCTCTCATTCCCCATTTGCTTGTGCTGCTTGGGGATAGGAGGTAGAGAATTCAGGAATTAAGTTGTGCCCAAGAATAGGAAGGAATGGGAGGAATGTGTTTTAAAAATTAGTTTTATTTCTTATATTCCTGCTCTGATTTGACTGGTAAGAAATTCAGTTAATTTCCCCAAGCTGAGTTTGTTTTGCCCATGACAGTAATGCGTGATCTCTCCCTGTCCTTATCCTGACCTATGAGCCTTTCGTTGTATTTTCTCTCTCTAGCAGAGGAGGGGAGTGGTAGAGAGGCTTTGGTGGGTACCTGACATCCAGCCAGGGTTAACCCCCTATGAACCCAGTATTAAATGGTTCACCTGATGCATTATCTTTACTACAGCACTACCTGGCATCTCTGGAGCCTCTAGCTCGGTTCAATCCCAAAAAAGATTTTCAGGAAAGACAGGCAGAAAGAAAAAACAAAAGCTTTTTTGAATCTTACTTTATATCTCTGCTGTGAATGATGAATAGGTGGGAGGTCTGCTTGTCTAAATTTGTGCCTTCCCTATTTTGTTTTTGGCTACACTTTCCTGGTGTGGAAAGCCTGGTACTGATTTCAATCCATGGTTCACACTGCTCAATTCATTTTTGCTGTCCTCAAAGGAGTCTTTCCACAGAATCACAGAATGTCTTGAGTCAGAAGAGACCTTAAAGATAATTTAGTTCCAACTTCCCTGCTACAGGTAGGGACAACTTCCATTAGACAAGGTTGCTCAAAGCCTCACCCAATGAACACTGCCAGATATGGGACATCCACAACCTCTCTGGGCGACCTGTTCCAGTGTCTCACCACCCTCACAGTAAAGAATTTCTTCCTAATATCTAATCGAAACGCCCCCTCTTTCCCTTTAGAGCATTCCCCCTTGTGCTGTCACTACATGACCTTGTAAAAAGTCCCTCTCCAGCTCTCTTGTAGGCCCCCTTCATGTACGGGAAGGCTCCACAGAGCCTTCTCTTCTCAGGGCAGAACATCTGTGAGTCTCTTGGCCTGTCTTCATAGGAGAGGTGCTCCAGCCCTCTGATTATCTTCATCACCCTCCTCAGGACTTGCATCAGAAGGTCTATGTGTTTCTTATGTTGGGGTTTTTTTCAATTTCTTTCCCCTCTACACTTGCAGAAACAGATGACCTTTTGAAAGAGTCCTATTAAAATGAAAGCAGAGGGTGTGTTTCTACCCACAAAGTGGCTGACAAACTTTATTTTATCAGATGAAATATAAATGGAAGTAACTTCACTAATGTGCTTTTACCAAGCTGTCTCCTTCAGCTGATACGTTATAGTCCGTTTATTTTGATTTCTCATATTTAGAATTGATTTCTCACATTAGGATTTTTCCTGTAGCATTTTTATTCCAGATATATTGCAAAGTGATGGATAATTTTAAATGCTTCCTTACCACCTCGTAAGTTCGAGAGAGCACAGTAGAGCACTTCTGCTAGATGATGCACACCGGGGTGTTTTGATCAATAAAGGAAGGGCTTCAGCAGGACCAAATAATGTCCTCTCGGAGCTCCGAAGGCGGGTCTCCGGCCGCGCCGCGGGCCGGGGAGAGCCGGGAGGTGGCAGCCTCGGCTCGGCAGAGCCGCCTCGGCTCCGGGGCGCTCCCGGGCGGAGTGGAAATTCCCCCTCCTTAGACACAAAAATAAAACACTGCGTTGCCATGGATTTAAAGGAAAACCTTTAAAGGGGTATTGTCAGGGAAAGGCTTTGCCTTGCTGCCCGGGCGGTTCCTGCGGCCACGTTCAGGGAGAACTGCGGGGCCGTGGGGAAAGCGGGATGACAGCGAGGGAGCCGCGATGGGAAACGCGCCAGGCTTGGGGAGCTCAGTGTGACACATGAGGGGCTAATTTTCATCTGGTGTAGGCCAGTGTCATTCATAAATGTAAGAAGAAGAGGGTCACTGGAGCAAATCAGAGGAGAAAAAGAGCAAGCATTAAATTCAGTCCTGTTTGCTTTGCTCTCTGATTGCTAACACCCTTTAATGATCTCTCTCACTATGGGGTGGATTTTCATTGGCTTACTTCACTTTCCATTGAAGTAACTCGGAAAATTCCAACAGCTTTGGTGGAAACAAATTCCCATAATCTGGGATTCTCTGAAGTGTCCTTTCTTTCCAAGAAACATAATCCTTCTGCGATAGAGAGAGCTCTATCATCTGCAGAACCTTAATGCATCACTTCTAACGATGAAAATATACCACATCAGAAATAATGCCCAGTGCAAATGCGATTATACACCGAGCTCCCTACTCAGATCAAATTGCACAACATTTTAAATACCTTGCATTATTATTATTTGGTCCTTAACTTCATTTCTTTGACTGACATTTGAAATATATTGAACAGTCCAAGTTACACTCAATTTGATTCACTGTCTTCAATGAGTTGACTTATATAGTGATTTTGGTTGGCTGTCTTTAAACAGAGATTTCCACTTCTTATTAGCAAATTCCTGGAGCTCTAAATGCTTTTCTTGATTTTCATACCTCCACAGTGCTGCTGTGAATTGACAGAATCACTCAGAAAGCAAAGCTATTTTTGGGTGTCTCCCTGGTCAATAAGGAAAAATGTTCCTCTTGCAGAAGAAAACTGTTTCTCTTCTGCATGAGTCATGATTCTGCTTGTATGCACAGAGCAAAAGATTTCCAGCTTCTCAGGCCTCACTGGCATTTGGGGAAGGATTCAGCCAGCCAAGATTCACATGTGGAAACTAAATATGGTCATAGGGTTACACTCCCATTTTTTGCCCATTACTCAGGCTTCTGCATGGTGTATTTCAGTGCCTACTCCCTTACTGCTGCTGTATATCTCCCTCTGCAGTGATAGTTTACTCTGTGGATACTGCTAGTAAGATCTTAGACACCACCAATTACAAATAAGTAGCATATTTCATCTGCTTGAAGCACTATATAAAGAGAACCTGTAGTAATCCTGGGAGGAAAGCTAAAAGCTCAATATCTTTATAAAACTTCAGGCTAGAGGGTGTAATCTTAAGTCTCACTTGAGCTTTCAGCTGTAATAATCACCACAGTTTTCATGGTAGAACCTGCCAAAAATAGACAAACAAGAGGGAAAGAACATGTTGTTTTTTTGAAAACAAAACAGTCTATGTATTTTCAGCAACAAGAAGTCAGAGAGACATTTTTATAATTATATACAACATCAGAAGGGTTCTGATGTCATGGAAGTCAGAAAAATACATCCTAAATTATACCACATTTCACTATGGAGGTTAATCAGCGTGACAATGCCATTTTTAGGTTCCAGTAAGGATGTTCAGCCCCTGCCTGGGACTGCTCAACACGTGTGGCAGCAGAGGTGCAGTGAACACAAGTCACGGGGGTCTCTCGGCTGTGCACTGCTCTGGCCCGGAGGCACAGCTCTCAGCAAAGCACTGGCTCCCTTCCCATCAGCTCTCCCAGGGGGCCTCATACCCAGCCCCCAGGTGCTTTATAGATTCGTGTGGGAGTAGCAAGGGGTTTGATCTTAGACTCTGGGCTCAGTTTTGATGTCCTTAAGAGCTCTACGTTCTCCTTTCATCTTCTAAGCTATTCTGTGCTGCCTGGAGACACAAACTGCAATGCATCCACAGTGGAGAGCTGGTGTCTGTGTAGGTCCCACTTTCCACCTTCAACTTCCATTCAGAGTTCAGTACAGAATAGTAACAGCACCATGACCAAACATTTCTGTGAATTAGGCCCGTTTTCAGCAAAGCTTTTACACAGTGACAAATTTACAAATTCTCCCAGGAAATTATATAAGACCAGACTTGATTAAGACAGAATTATGGTCAGGCTGGATTACCATTTGGTCAGGGGATATTTTGTTACCTGATGAATTACACTTACCCTGTATAACCTCTATGGAACTTAGTGGCTTGCTGCAATATTTCTACTAGAAACAAAACCCAATAATGTTTTACAATAGCTGTGGTGACTACATGGATTAGAACCATTGAACTAGGAGTATCTTATACAAATTTTTTCAGCCAAACATTTTAAATTACACTTATGCTTTTCTGCATTTTGTTGTGTTTAACTACAAAATGGTTACCAGTAGAAGAAATGAAAAATAAATTATTCTAACTTTAATTAGATAAATACAGCTCATTTCCACAAGAAATACTGCACACTAGAGAGCCACAAAGTTTAAATTCACATCTGGCTATGCAAAAACAATTCCTGCATCTTATTTCTTTACCATGAGAACCAGCCCTTTGAAGAGACATAGGACAGGCAATGCTGCAGGGCAAAATGAAAGTGTTTCTACTTCTGTCATGTGTACCAATATTTGTTCTGGAAACAGACAACTTCTTTTGTGAGAACTATTCCATTTCATGCCCCTTTCCAAGATTATTGAACTGGCTTTAGAAATATTCAGACATGCCTTATGCCAAGTATTTGCACCTGTTACATTCTTTATGCAAAATTAAGTCACTGACTGTAAAGGTCCTGAGGGACTTATGTTCTGCCTCAGAAAATAATTTAGCATTTATACATATGAAATTTGATAGTGTGTGCCATGAAAATCAAGCAGCATGACTGCTCATCTGGGCCTCAACTACCCACCTATCCTTGGTTGACAGATAAGCTGGTGTTTCTACATTCATATAAGATAAAAGTGTTATTTTTTAACAGATTTTCATAAATAGCAGTGTTTGTTAACACAGAAGGACAGCTTAGTTTTGAGAAGAAATTTAAAATTTGCACTGGATGTGACTCTTGGAGCCATGGCAAGTAGCACCATATACTGAATAAACTGGATCTAATACACTGTTATCTGATCACATAGCCATTACCTGATTGGAATTTAGAAAAATGTCCCAGAACTCAACACAGAGCAATAGAATGGTTATCTGTTACTTTTTTTAGTCACATTTTATCTGGTTTCCTTAAAGAAAGGCTTTTTGCTTCTAGTTGGTGTTTGTAAATGGAGACAAAAAAGAATGCAAGCTCCACTAGGAGAAGCTTATGAAGTAGTATTGAAAGAGAGTGCTTTTATTAGCCCTGTACTTGGCACTGGTGAGGCCGCAGCTCTGGGCCCCTCATCACAAGAAGGATATTGAGGTGCTGGAAAAGAAGGGCAACAGAGCTGGTGAAGGGTCTAAAGAGTGGGTCATACAAGGAACAGGAACGGCTGAAGGAGCTGGGGTGGTTTATCGTGGAGAAGAGAAGGCTCGGGAGACCTTATTGCTCCCTACAGACACCTGAAAGGAGACTGCAGCCAGGTGGGATTGGCCTCTTCTCCCAGGCAACCAGAGACAGGACAAGAGGAAATGGCCTCAAGCTGGGCCAGGGAAGGTTCAGGTTCGACATCGGGAGGACTTTCTTCCCTAAAAGGGTGGTCAAGCATTGGAACAGGCTGCCCAGGGAGGTGGATTCAGCATCCCTAGAAGTGTTCAAGAAATGACTGAATGTGGCACTTAGTGCTGTGGTTTGGTTGATATGGTGATGTGTGATCAAAGGTTAGACTCGGTGATCCTTGAGGTCGTTTCCAGCCTAATTGATTCTATGATTCTATTTGCATGAGCTTTCTATCCAGAATCACCTACATAATTGCTAGAAGCTCATGCTGAAATGGAGGCAGACTAGAACAGAGATTAGACTTTTTTAAGACTCCTGCATATCGTAGACCTCCTTCAAGATTGTGATGAGCAAATATGGAGGTGACTTTGGAGGGAAAGAAATACCTTGAGCTGAAGCTGCTGAACAGAGGAGCATGGCTCTGTGAATTCTCTAAAAGTGTCATGAAACAAGTGGAGGAAGGCTGAGCATTCCTATCAGCCAGCGACACATCTGTGTGAATAAAGGAATTCCCAGATGTTGGGGTGGTGTAACACTGGTGGTGAAATAGGGAGAAGGGCTAGCTGGAATAACAGTAGTGACCACAAAATTGCAATAGCTGAAGGAAGTACCGTGGTTGAGATGGCTGTGAAACTAAGTAAAATGTTTAGTGCAAAGAAATAAAGATAGAGCATTTAATTTTTGTTGATACAAATGAATGATTAATTCATCTATGTTAATTCTTCCCAAGTTTGTTTTACTTTTTCTCGTGTCTGCACAGGCTTAGTGTTCTAAATGAGAAATTTTGCTTATCAAGAGAGTTCAGTGTCCCTACAATTCAAACTGAGGATTTAGACTGAAGGCTTTTGCCATTGCTAAGAAGAATCCCTCTACATTTTAGCGTAGTTCTTGTTGTCATCAGCAACAGGGTTTCTTTGAGTTTCAGTTCTCAATAATCCGTAATGCAACAGGTCATTGACAATGGCGTTTGCTGTTTTTGTTTTTGTTTTTTTTTAATTCATTTTGGATGAGTATCCACCAGCATAGTTTCAACCATAATTTTTTTAGTCTCTCAGCCAGAAAGGAGTAAACTGATACATGGAGAAGTCCAAGTTTTTTGAGAACTCTGCAACAGAAAGGCTTTCCTCAATATGCTGAATAGCTGGGCAGTGCTGGCTTTAACCTCTCTCTGCTGAATACTGGTATTTGCTAAGACAACTCTGCAACCTAGAGGAGTAAATCTGTATTTTCAGTGGCCTCCTTCAAAGGATATTTGTTAGACACATACAAAGCAATTTTTATAACTATAGAGATGATGCTGTAAAGACACTCAGGTTCAGACCAAAATCCTGCTAAAATATGACAAAAACTGTTCCAGTTTTTCATCTCTAAGCATCTTTATTTCATGGGTTTCTTTGGACTGTTTCAGCACAAATGAAATGAAACTGGCAGAATTCTAGCTGCTTCTAAATCTAGTTGAATCATTAATCTTTGTCTAGCAGAGAGCAAGAACACCTGCTTTTGTTAAGACAGCTGAATTGACAAATGTCAGTACTTTTGGATGGGAATATACACATCATGAAATAAGGAGACAAAATAGTGTACAAACCAGAATATTAAAAGTCAGGAATTGGCAAAGTATGAACAAATGTCAAAGGCACTTGTCTAAACCTTCAAGAACTCATATGCTCTATTCAGTTGCCAGTTCCTATTATTGGGATATTTACTGTCCTGCAAAGAATCTAGACTACAACAGATTTCTGTCTCAGTGAGTAGTCCGGATAGGAAGCAAATGCTTATCACAGGAAACACACAGTAGGCATTGCCCATCAACACATTTGGACGGGGCTTTGGGGTTGCATGCAGAGGGTTTTCATACGTGAGTCTGACTGCTGCTGACAGGGTCCCTAGCTTGCTTCCCAGTTGATCCCTTCTCAAGGATGGAGAGCAGCCACCAGGCCTGTTGTCTGCCCAGCCAGGCTCCTGTCGTGGGAATCTGATCATACATACTGCATGCAACTTAAGTTCTGATCTTACTTATCAGTGCATTGAACATAAATCTACCTGGCCACACCTACAGTGACTCCCCCTCAAGGCAACTCACACTTAAGTGGGAATTTGCACATTGTAATGATACATTAATGCCTTGGTTATTGCTGCCTCTTGGTGCCTGCAACTGCACTGTTTGTATTTGTTCCTCTGTATGGTTCTATTTTGGTTTAAAATTTATCTGCAAAAAGTTAGAGGCAGTAACTGAAAAAAGGTATGAAAAGTCATCCCATTCCTTTTTTTTCTTTTCAGAAATCTCCATCCATCCCTTTCAGATGGAAGTGTGCCTGCTGTGCACAGCTTTGCGTCATTCCTTGAATATGAAAGGCAGATCTGAGCTCTCTCATCCACTTGTTCTTTGTATAGAACATACTTGCTCCTTTTGATCAGATTTTTTTTCATTGCACCAACTAGTTCCTTTCCATGTCAGTTTTGTCACTTGGGATTTTCTGGGCATGTATATGTACATCTGGGCAAGCTACATCTGGAGCTTTGGTTGCTGGAGATCAGCAGGCTGAATGTTGTGATGACTAATAGTCACAGATGAATGCCTATATTCTGATAGTTGCCAAAAAGTTATACAACTCCAGAGTCCTTCTTCCTTTAAGGCTACTCTGAGTGAATCCTCTGGTGTAAAGCATTTTCTAGCTTGGAATAAATAGCCAGGAAAAGACTGTCAGTGCCCAGATGCACTGCAGGGGTACTCCACACCCCAGATAAATGCTCAGAGATATGATCAACCGAGAAGGTCACAGTTATGATAGGTTTATATCTAAGTTAGTCTCTGGGTGCAAAAAAAACTTGAGAGCTTCTGGCAGTCTGCAGAACAGCCTTTAGCCTAGATTGTTAGTGTTTCAAGCTGGAGAACAGAATTATCTCTAGAAGTGCTAGAACTGGAGACCATAATGCCTTTATTCCCCTCTGATAACCACTGATAACCACTTGATAGAAGGGAAAATCTGAAGACTTTAGATCAACAGTGGTGTCACACAGTTCAGGCAGTGCCTTTAAGGTAACCTGGCTCCTGTTGGAAGGCATCATGCCACATCAGGTGCTTATGGTTAGTTCCTGCAGAGCACACCGTCGGTCTTAACAAAAATTGGATCCACAGTGGTCAGCAAACTGAGTGGTGAGCAGCTGAAGTTTATTCCTGGGAATGCAGTGAGAGGAGTTTAAATCTCCTGTCTCAAGGAGTGGGATGTTAGACTACAAGCCTTAGAGAGACATCATCTCCCAGCACTTGTTAGGGATCCCTGAGAGCATTTATCATCTCCAGCTCCCTACAGGAGAAGGTCAGATAGAGTAACACCTCCTTAATACCTCCCTGCAGTATGTATGTGTAACCTGAGCACCCTTTCAGTGAGTTTTAATGACAATAGTGGGCCAAGGAAATTCAGGTTTGCAGAACAAAAGCAAACCACCTACTAGAATTGAGCCTAGACACTGTGGATTGTGTCTTGAATCAACACTAAATGTGCTTTGACTGTGAGAGAAGGCACAGGCTTCTAATGAGTCTAATCACTATCTTCCCACTTGTGCTGTCCTTAGAATCACAGAGTCATTAAAGCTGGAAAAGACCTCAAGAATCATTGAGTCCAACTGTCGACCAAACACCACCACATCAACCGAACCATAGCACTAAGTGCAACATCATAATTTCTTGAACACTTCCAAGGATGGTGACTCTACCATCTACCTGGGCAGCCCATTCCAATGCCTGACCACCCTTTCAGTGGAGAAATTCTTCCTGATGTCCAACCTGAACCTCCCCTAGTGCAGTTTGAGACTATTTCCTCTTGTCCTGTCTCTGGTTGCCTGGGAGAAGAGGCTGATCCCACCTGGCTACAACTTCCTTTCTGATGGCAGTTGCAGAGAGGTAAGGTGTCCCCTGAGCCTCCTTTTCTCCAGGATAAACAAAACCAGCTTCCTCAGCTGTTCCTCATAGGACTCACTCTCTAGATGCTTCACCAGCTTCGTTGCCCTTCTCTGGACATGCTCCAGCCCCTCAATGTCTTTCACGCAATGAGGGACCCAGAACTGGGCACAGTACTCAAGGTGTGGCTTCACCAGTGTTGAGTACAGAGGGGCAATCACTTCCCTAGTCCTGCTGGCCATGCTGAGTTTTATATATAGACTGCTTAGTAATAGCAGTTACAAATTTAGTGAGAATACTGAGCATTTCTATTTTCACAGTTATCAAATGCACATTTTACCTGTGCCTTCAGAAGCCCCTAACAGAGAAAAGCATCTTGGAGACAGGATGTGCTAGTTGTACTATACAATTGAAATTTTAATTAAAAGTTCTACAGAAAACAGCAAGATAGAAATAAAAAAACCCGTGTCACACGGTGTCACAGTGTCAGGTAACATGAAATGAAAAACTCAAGGTTTGTAAGACATAAATGAGAATAACAAAGGTGTTCTATCTTAGCAAAGACTTTTATTCTGTGCTTCTTTCCTCCTCCTCAGGACATGAGAAAACAAAAGGATGGAGCCGACACAAGGAAATGAAAGCAAACAAGTGAATGTAGAACAGCTCCAGTTAGACCTAAGTGAGGGTTAAAGGTAGCCTGGGTGCAGATATGGAAATTCTCCATCATTATTAAAAGCCTTTATATTTGTCTTTATATTTTGTTGCAAAATTCATTTCAGTAAGTGTATTTTAAAGGAATATTCTGTATTTAGTTCTCAGTCAAATTCAGATGGATCAACCACACAGCCACATGCTCTCAGTACTTAGGTACTCCAGCTTGTTTGGAGTGCTCAGCTCTCCCATACTTTGTCTCAAGAACACAGTTCAAACTACATGGCAAAATCTATGAACTGGTGACTCAGAGGATGAGAAGAATGACCAACGACAGCCACAAAAGTTTTCTGGCAAGAGAAAAAAATTATATTGAGCCCAGCCGAATGCACAGGTCTTGAGGCAGTTTACGAGACTGACTTGTATCTAGCAGAGTGAGGCTGTCTACTCCACATTTACAGCCAAGCCAAGAAATTGCCTGGTGCCTAATGTCTAATCCTCTACCTGACAAACCTGGATCTTGCTATGGGGTTTATCTTGGCTATCTTGGCCTAAGTGTTATGGCAGGAGCATGGATATGAGATCCAGCCACAGCACAGCCCTGTGACCGCAGCTCAGAGAAGTGTCAGGGACAGTGCAATCATAGTGTGAGTCTGTACATCTCTCTCATGAAGAGTCTTGGAGTCATGATATTATAAATAGTTTAGCCTCGATATATCAGGCTCTTTGCAAAAGCAAGATATTTTTGGATACTGAAAGTATATTTGCTTTTTTTTCACATTAAGACTTCCCTTTGACTTTTAAAATATTTTACATTTTCTCACATAGTCCAATTCAACATACTTTTTGCTATCACTGGCCCAGTAAGTGCTGCTAAATACACCGTTCTGCTATTGGAAAACATATGATGGACTATGTTTATTTGGTATCTGCCATTTAAACATTAAAATGCGGTTAATAGATTTGTAGACCATTCATAATAGCATGTTTTGTTGGGCTTTTGTGTAAGTGTGACAGGTATTGTGCAACAAACCCATAGAAATGAACTGTCCTGTCACAAGTTACGTCTACACACGGCTGAATAAAAGCTGTCATTCCCCTATTTCCATACATTAAATGCTAAGGCTAATGAGCTTTTATTAGGAAAAATCCTGTTTCTACTGGACTGACAAAGAAAGCTTTAAACAATTTTTGTCCACATGACTTTCAAGGAAAAAGAAGCCAGACAGGATCTACCATTAAGCATCTTTTTATTGTAGTCTTTAATGTACATGCAGAATTTTTAAAAAAGTGTCAGTTATATCTGTAAGCTTATAACAATAATGTAAATGTTTGGATCAGCAATGTATTTGGATTAGGGACTAAGAACTCTAAGTGAACAGACATCTTTCAGGATATACAGTTTATATGGTAAATCAAGAAGGTTTTCTTCAGAGTGATTTTCCTCATAAAAAGATAAAATATTTCTTGTTTACAATCTTGGTTGTTTTTAATACTGAAAAAATCTATAATAGTACACTCTTCATTATGTACATAGAAAAACATAAAACTATATCCATAGTAGTGTCTGTTTTAAATGCAAATAGTAGTTAATAGCTTTGTAAATTTTTGTGCACCCTCTCCCCTTTTCCCTCCCCCACCCCATTTAAAAATGCAGCATTTCCTAAAGTTTTCAATGCTTTGGCAGAGATAGAATGGAAGGCACTTCCATGTTAGGTAAAGCAATATGTGAAATATCAGTGCTAAATAAAAAAAGCTGTAGGTGTACCAGACAGCTCCATGTTCATCCCAAGGGAGAAATTTTACACTCCTGCAGGTCAAGAACTGGTTTGCTAGAGATTTCAGCTGGAGCAGGCTCAGACCCCAGCCTGGTTTACAACAAAGCTGATTAGCCTCACAACTTTTTTTACAAATGCATCACACAAACCAATGAGGATGCAGAGAGCATCTCTGAACACAGTACTGTCACGAGGGCAAAAAGCTCTTGCAGGTCACAGCATCAGAACATGTCGCAAAGGCCCCACTGCTGAGGCCTTCCACTTTGCAACACGGTAGTTTCACACAACACCCTCTGTTTAAGACTTCCTGATGTGGCAGCTCAGCTAAAAATGAACAAAGCAACACACAAATGTGAAGATTCTAAAGCATCTCCTGTGATGGATAAATTTAGACTCTGCAAAGCATCCTGAAAACAACCTGTGTGCTAGTGGCAGGCTGACCTCTGATGCTAGGGAAGTTTTGAAAGCTGTAGGAAAGATTCTCGCAGGGGCAGCTCCTCTCTGGCCTTCTGTGGCTTGTTTGGCACTCCTTAGTTTTTCTTTTAACTCAAGATTATCTCTGGTATACGTGTGATATGCATTTATATTAATGCTTTGGAAAAATACCCCAGATGCCAATGAGATAAGCACCTCAATGCTTGCTAAAGGATGTGTCATAAGTCACAGTCAGGAAAACATTTCTGTAGTGACCAGTTTTAGCTCTCAACTGCAGTTTGTTTCTGCAATCCTAGCAAAGGCTGAGAAATGACTGGATGCAAACTTCCAAGACAGAATGAGACAGAAAGGCACCGACCAAAGCTTTTACATGTCAATGTCTCCAGTCTGACAAAATGTTAAATTTTCAGGACATATGCTAGTTCAGTAATATGTTTACTTAACTAATTTATTCATACTGCACGATATCTGACCATGACTGTAAATAGCTGCAGTCAACTGACAGTCCAATTGAAAAAGAACATTCTGCTAAAACCTGCCAGCTGGTCACGTTCATTCTACTGTGATAGCTCTGCGCTCTTTAGCCACAATAAAATGAATGGCTTTACAGTGTTGGAAAGCATTTTTGTCATTCTCCAGTATCACTGTGGATTTATCTCACAAGGAATGAAGGGTAAGATAAAAAGGCATCCAACAACACTTCAATCTCTGAATTGAATAGCCAGCAAAATAATATGCAGCTGGCATGGAAGAATAGCCCTTTAAGGTTAGTTTAAAATGCAGACCAAAGGGGGGAAAAAGAGGCAAAAGAAAGAAAAAAAAAAAAAAAGGCAAGTAGTCCAGTAAGAATGAACAGTAGAAAAAGAAACTGAGCAAGTGATTCTTTGTTTTGGGCCAGTCCACCACCGGTTGCTGTATGTTGCTTTGGGAAACACAAAACTGGCACCAAAACACTCCAAAAAACCACAAAACCTTCACCCCCTTCCTAGGCTGATGGCTCTCCTTGAATTGTCCCTCAGATCTCTTTCCGTACTGTGGCTCGGATGCTGCTGAACACTTTGCCTATGGCCTCAAAGAGCGGGTCGCAGAACGTGTGGATGCAGATGGAATAGACACGGCTAATACACTGGATCTCAATCAGGTAGCTCCTTATGCACGGCACCACCGCCCAGATGTGCAGGAATGACAAAATGGCAAAGTAGATGCCCCAGATGAGAGCCATAGGAATACCAAAGATTGCTGACAGTAAACGATAAAACCAGTATTTCGTTACAGTGAAGGTGGTAAAACTGGCCTTCCAAATCCCATCAAAGCTGTGTGTTCCCTCTGGCTCAGCAATCACATCTTCAAAATCGATCTGCAGCAAAGAACACAAAGTCAGGTCAGTCAGACATTCGCATCAAGGGTGTATTCCAGGAACACCTTTCCTGGAGGGCTATGGTCCCCTGCAAGAAAACACGAAGTACGTCCTTCCTACATCCCCACATGATTCAACCTATTGTAACCCATGACTTAAGTCATGAATCTTCAGTAACCTTTACCCAGTGACTACCACGGAGCCTCAACGACTAGCTCAAAATTAGGCATCTAACTTCTAGATTGAGTTTCCCACAAAACGGAATATATTTTCCTCATCTCCTACAGCCCTAAGGTACGTAGTGCCCTTATGGTCTACTTAAGGCACAAAACAGGTGAATAAAATCATACTTCATAGTTTTGACTATTCCTAAATCATTCAAAAAGTCACCTAAGGAAGCAGTGGATTCCAACAGGCATATTTTAGCACTCTCTGTTGAAATACTGAGCTGTTCAGGAAGCTTAATTGTCATAACATTTCTATAAGAAAATTAACAGAATTGCAATGACTGTTCAGCTCCATGTCACACAGACTTGTTTGATATAACCCACAATACAGGATATTTAATTTAGTCAGCACAACCAATTGTATAGGCACTGCAAACAACAGGAAAGAGAACACCACAACACTATTCTTCTGCAAGGGAATAAATGGCTGTTTAAGTCAGATGAAAGCAAGACAAAAATTTGCATTCCTGGGACTGGATCCCAAAGTGAGATAATAATGCTGCCAAAAGTGAAGATTTACAGGAGCAAGGTAAGTATGACATGGGCCAGGAGCCTCAGAAACTCAGGCAATTGTACCTTAGCGTGCTGGAAGAAGGTGAATATACATACACTCAGTGTAAATACTGCTTATACTGTAAGAAAGGCTCACAATCACTTATTTTAATTTATAATATACATAACAATTGAAAAGCACTCATTCTTCTCTCCTGCTGAAACTTTTATCACCTTCAGACATAAGTTACTAACAAAGGGAAAAATATTATAAAACCACTGGACTTTCCAGCTTCTTAAACAAAAAAGATAACTACAAGCAAAAGTGTACAGTCTAGGTGCAATCTAGGTGAATGGTAATTCTTTGAGAAGAAATTTCTGAATTATCTGTGATATCCAACACCTTGAATGCCTAACACCAGGCTGGCTTAATTGAACACATTCACATTACTATCTCTGCCAATGCTTCTCTTTAAACATCCTGTGATGCAAATTATAAGCCTCCTCTTTTTCTGCTACTCTGAACTAGGTTCTAGTGATCTGAAAGTCATTCTTTGGGATGGATATTCATCATCATCATCACCATGACACCTAACGGTAGCATTTGAGTTGAAACTTGATCTCCACAGAAACCTATGGCAGACTCTGCATTGGCAGAGTAGATTTTCTTTTTAGAATACATAAGTAAGCATACTTATACAATCTGTTTCTGCAGCTATTCAAAAGTAAACTTTCATTGTAGCCACATCTCATGTTAACTTGTTGTCAAAGTGAATGGGTGTTCTTGGCTTATTATCAACATTTTCCTTGAAACCAGATAATAAAAATATCCATATGATGGCAAAACCCGGGATGATGACAGCAAAAGAAAGCTGCTTCTCAAAAAAATATTACTACATGAGGACTACATGGTTCACCATAGCCCTGTTACTCTAAAACTTTTGTCATTTATTGCATGCTTCCCACCAGCTGATGCTGTAATCCTTGGCAAAGGTAACACAGCCATCATAGAGGTTCAAAGCATCGAGTGCTAGTCAGTGTCATATCTAAAGTCTTTTTATTCATTTCAGCTGTAGTGGAGTCCATCTTGTATTATTTCAACTGGCTGATAAGGGAAATATTAGATCTCATAAGAAAAACAAGTTTGCAATTGAGCTCCATCTGCCTTTTCATGGTTGCATCTTTATTTTAGCCAAGTGAGACCTAGTTTTATCAAAATGCATTTTTTGGTATGCAAAATGAAGGCACAGTTTAATGTGAATTTTCTAGAATTTTAAAAATATATAGTAAGATTAGCCCATAATTTGATTACTTTCAAAATAATTCACTGTAATGAAATGGAAAATGGAAGCCAATAAACTCACTGTTTTTCAAATCAAACAGTAAACTTTTTGTAATTGTTATTCTCAGTAACTAATATTTTTAGCCTGTTGTGTTCAACAAAATGTCCATGGAGAGCTGGGGAGATGACAGAAGAATCATGCCATATAACATTTCCAGATGGACAGCCCTGTCCTCCTTCCAGGAGATGATGCTAATATTAGAACATTTATGATATATCTTTGGTCAGGATTTCCCAGCTCAAGTCATACACAGTTGTCCTAAAAGTACTCAGGAACAGATCTGTCTGTGAGATAATAGTGATGTATTCATGACACCAGTAATTATCAAGAGGTTAGTTTCTTAGAGCAATTTCAATAGCTCTCAGAATGTTTCTAACAATTCAGAGAGGTAGAAGAGATGGCCCTGTAGGAATGATAGCTGATGTCATACTACAGTGTCTTTGCCCATTTCTTTATTCCTCAAATTCCATTTCATGTTACTCCAGTTTGAATAAGGAAACTTGTGATTGAAAAGACAGAAAAATGGCCTGATAACTTAAACTCAGCTGAATACAGTGTTAAAATGAAGCTGTTATCTCCCCAAAAGCCATAAGAACATTATGAAACATAAGAACATTACGTACATGCCAAGAAAGTCCAGCTACGCCTGGCATGTGAACCTCTGCAGTGCTGTCCCAAACCAGACTTACCTGCAGCAGTGTCTAAATAAAGATAGGCAAGGAGCTGAGGTAATCTGGGCTCTTCTACTCATGTGCTAACAGACCACTGCCTGGGAAACACTATTTATTTCACCCTTCAAGCAGTACAGGTAAGTCCTTATGCTGCAGGAACTGAGATATCACTCAGCTTCTTCCTGCACTAAACCTCTCCCATGAAGGATCCTGATTTTAACTTGTGGGGATCAGTTCTCCACAGGCCACAGGAGGAACAGGATGCATCTTGCCTTGCTATGGATTACATTTACATCACACAGATTACTCATCCCCTCCTCAGTCCCTCCTACTACTCTACACTGGTTTTTAGTTCAGTAGCACTCACTGATGGTGAGTGTCATCAGACTGATAAAGGGTGTCCAACTGAAATAAGTAAAGTAAAAATAGGACTGACAGGAGAAAGAGAAGTGCCCAGAAATATGATCCTACAGAAGAAAGATGCTGTCATTTCTGGTAATGAACCTAACTGTCTTGCAAGTATAAGACAACATTTTTAGGGTATTGTTCTCAAGGTCCCTTTTTGTCAAAGCATCACGTGCATGCAGATCTGTGAACTCTCATTTTATCTACATAAAGGCTTTCTTAGGTTGTGCACAGGTCTTGTTTAGTAGATTGCATGTTCCTTGTGTAGTTTTCTCCTGCAGAGATGCCAGGATGTGCTGTGAAATCACACTGAGGCAGTTGCCAAGCCAGCGAAAATACATGCACGTTCACTTGCAACAGGAGAGAAGTACAGGAAATTTGGTTTGACCCTCTAAAGGGTGCTAATAACTCGCTCTAGCCTTCTGTTTCAGACTAAACTATTAAGCGCTATCAACTCCCGCTCCATGCCTACAATGCACTTCCTGACTTCAGCTATTCTTTGCTTCCTACTATTCAGTTTGGTAAAGCCAGTTTTTACATTGCTTGAAGCTTTTGTCTGATTCTGATATGAGAATTAATGCAGCTTCTTTTGCTATGCACATGTTTATTAAACTTCTATCAGGAAACTGAGGAACCTGCTTTGATTCTAAAATAGATTTATTTACAAGAAAGGGAAATTGTATGGGATTTATTTACAAGATTTATTTACAAGAGAGGGAAAATGTCTATTTAAAGATCAGAACTATTAATTTAAAAAGCTTAACAGTGTGAAGTTATCATCTGACTCAATAATATATGCCACATGTATGAAATTAGTTGACCTGCTGACCTTGACACTTCAAGTCCCTTTGTATCAGAAGCTGGCCGGCTGGAAAGGTATAATAAATGCCAGGCTCAAATCATCTACTTACCAGTTCTGCTTCTCAAAAGTTTGTTCTTTGAGGTTTGTAATATTCATTACATAGAAAAAATTACTATGTTTGGTCTGTCAGAAAAAAAAGTAATTATTAAGACCACCAGCATTAGGCTTTGACCTACATTTCTGTGATTGTAACTACCATGATTCATATCTTTGTGCATGGCAGCTGCATGCTGCCACTGTGCTCACAGCATACAGTTCACATAGCCAGGCACGACTCCTATTCCACTCCAGAGGAACCCAAACAAGTGCTGAGAATGCCTACATTCGTATGTGCTTTCTATATCTCTTGGAGTCAGTTAAAAGGAGGCTTAGATCCTTACTGTATCTCTATTGATTGATCACTAATATGTCCACACTTAAATATGCACACAACATGCAAAATGTGAACTGTCCCACTGATGTCAATATGCTTATATGCCCTGCCAGACCAGGGCTGAAGTCTAGGCTGAATGTATACAGGAAATAGTAATAAGCTAGTTTTCTTTACATTTTTATGTCCAGAGTGTGGAAACTGTCTTTACTGCTTACCCTGGGCTGTTTTTAAACAGGTTTTCCCTGATTCCAAGATCGTAAGTATAATATTGTTTCACTGTATTAAATCATGTCTTTGCAAGACATGAGGCAGATATGGTATTTTTTTTTTCTACTGTGATAAATGCAATTTGTAAAATTCCCAAATATATTCAATGTTCTTTAAAGAAACATTTAACATAAGAAAATGTATAAAATATCACAAAATGATAAGCCTTTCTATGGCATGGGTCACATTTGGGAGATGATGTTAAGAACAGATGCAACACTGTTCCTATGTTGGAGAAGGCTGTGGTGTGTATTATTAAAAATAAGAACATGTGTGAGCATATGAGGTTATTATTACCTTAGCACTTCCACATACTATTTGGAACTTAAAGATTCCCAGTTACACTGCCTGGAGAAGAAAGATATCACAGCAGCTGAAAAAAAATTTAAGCAATAAACTCACAACCTTTCTGTTAAATCACTGATGCCAGTTAAGCATTTACGTATTTCCTTGATCCTTTGGAATACCACATTACCACATATGCTGATGCTTGTCCTGCCTGCTCCCACAATTTAACAGAGAAGGATGAAAAAGTTTATACTCTTTCTTCTGAATCTGCAGAGGATGGGGAGCTGTTGGGACTTACAGGAGAAAAGTTGTTCTTCTCCCTTCCCTCCCAGACACCCAAAGACTCATTCACCCTTTTGAGAGCATTGTGTTATCTCCATCTGGCAAATGTTTACCTGTAGTTATGTAGGAAAACTGGTACTTTGTTCCTGAACACATAGAGCTTCATGATTCCTAAATGGTCTACCTCCTCACTAATCAGGTTTCAACAGCAAACATTAGGTGTTTACTAAAGCAAAAACTCATTCTGTTCCACAGTATTTATACAAACCTCAAGCTAAAGCATGGGTGACTACAAAACATGAACATCTAGCAGTGTTGTGTTCCCTCACACGACAAAAAATCACCTTGAATCTTGGTATTGGTGGCAAGCATCTAACAAGGGAACCCCAGAAGTCCCTCCAGGCTAAGCTGCAGCATGATTAGGCTTTGCCTGTCAACCTCGAACTCTGTCTTCAGAGCACACTGTTCTTCTGGGGACTGGCCAGATCACAAGGCACAACAGTTGCTTTTTTGCAAAAGAAAAAAAAAAAAAAGAAAAAGAGAAAGAAAAGATGCCATGACTGCAGATGGCTAGGACCGGAGCTGTTGAGTAAGGCTTGTTGAGTGCAGAAAAATTACAAACAAGTATTTCCAAAGTGAAAGCCTAAACAAGCAAGCAGAACTGTTGCACCCCAGTTACTTGCACAAATTGACCAATGAATCTGCTTTACCTTTCCTGTCTCCCTGTGCCTGCTTTCCACAGTATGGCAAGAAAAGTGTTCTGCTGGCAGGTTTCTTAATGGAAACAGTGAATCTTTCCTGAGTGCTACAGAGTATGCCAGAAAAGCAAACAATGCTTTAACAAACAAGGGTATTCATGTTGGAAAGTAGAATTGAAGGACTGCACTCTTCTAGCCAGAGAAGAAAACCAGTCTGGTTGGGAGTGACTCCTACTGCACGCATAACAAATATTCAAATGCATTACAAAAATGTGTAAACGATGCCGTGACTTAGAAAAGGGGGTAACTGCAGATCACCATTTCACAAACTGAAAATCATAGAAAAAAAGAAAAAAAAATTGCTTCTAATTACTGAGAGAACAACCTCCTGCTCCCTGCCTGATCACATACCAGAAAAGCCCTGCTGATGGTCTTTGTTTCATCAGATGGCAGGCTCACCAAAATCTGCGGAACTGCTTGTGAGAAAAACACGACTGATGCCAGTGGGTCAGCACTGTAGTAACCAGCTGTTCTCCAGAGATCTCTTCCTGAAGCACTTGCCTGTCCTGTTCCAATACAGGATGGCAGAAGGAAAGACAAGCAGTTTCAAGGAAAGATCTGCACTCTGCAACACAGCAAAACTTCCTGTGCAGGTGGGGACACCATGTCAGCTAGCTCCCTGACGAATGTCTTGATGTTGTTGGAGTAAGCAGTCAGAAAATAACATTATTCTTTTCCTCCCTGGAAACTGGGCTGCTGGGAGGTTATTGCAGCTTTCCCAAAGAGAAACCATTAAGAAGCTTTCTTTGTTTTTATTATTTGGTTCATTTTCCACAGTTCCTTGATTGATACAGCTATTTTAGCAAGAACCCTAATGCATTTATGTCTATCCACATATGTCTGTCCTTCTGTATGTTTAAAGAGATATATTTATGAACATGAACACCAGTGTGAAGTTTTGACTACACTAAACATAACAGGAATTTTTTCTTTTATTTCAGTGGTGCCTGGAGTTAAGCTGAATCCAGTTATTATTGGATGCTTGTATGCTTATATGCTATTAAGGTAATAAACTGCTATTAAGTATAACTTTTTAGAACTTGCTCTAGCTTTATCACTCCTAAATTTAGGCACTAATGGGAAGTGGAAATGTAGTGACCTCAGACTCTTTAGTAGTGCACGGAGAGACAGGGACCTTTGGAGGTTGTTTTAGATCTGGAAACAACTTTTGTCTCTATAGTTTGTAAAGGGAGTCTAAGGAGAGGAGACTCTTGATTATGTATACTATCGATAAACACACTCCTGGTAGCTGCTGCAATTATTTTTTGCAAATCTATCTAACTTGTTTTTACCTTTTCCCCTCATTCCTACCTGAACCATGCTTATTGCTGACAGTGAGTGCGCAGCGATGCCCAGCTGCCTCTCTCTTCCTTTAAAAAAAAACTTGTCCCTGCATTTGTACTGTTAGAGGTTGCCTTTCTTATGGAAGAGCTTAAGTTACTGATCCTTAAATATAAGGTATTTCTCTAGTATTTCATTAAAATCAAGATATTTTATAGTTCTGCTCTTGTCATAAACTGCATGAGAACAGCAATGGGACTGAGTGCAAGTTTGCTGATGACACCGAGCTCTGTGGTGAGGCTGACACGCTGGAGGAAAGGCTTGAGAGCTGGGCACCTGTGAACCTCATGAAGTTCAACAAGGCCAAGTGAAAGGTCCTACACCTGAGTCAGGACAGTGCCAAGCACAAATACAGGCTGGGTGGTAACTAGATTGAGAGCAGCCCTGCAGGGAAGGACTTGGGGGTGCTGGCTGATGAGCAGCTCAATACGATCTGGCTTGCAGCCCGGAAAGCTGACAGCACCCTGGGCCACATCAAAAGAAACAGGTTGTGGAAGGTGATTCTCCCACTCTGCTCTCACGAGACCCCACCTGGAGTACTGAGTCCACCTCTGGGGCCTCCAAGATAAGAACATGGGCCTGTTGGAGCAAGTCCAGAGGAAAAGCCAAAAAGATGATTACAGGGCTGGAGCACACCCTCTGTGAAGACAGGCTGAGAGACTTGTGGTTGTTCAGTCTGGAGAAGAGAAAGCTCTTAGAGCAGTAAATAAAGTAGGCTACAGAGGGACTTTTTACAAGGGCATGTAGTGACAGGACAAGGGGGAATGGCTTTAAACTGAAAGAGAGTAGGTTTACATTAGATATTAGGAAGAAATTTCTAAGAGAGGCACTGGAACAGGTTTCCCAGAGAAGCTGTGGATGCCCCATCCCTGGAAGTGTTGAAGGCCAGGCTGAGGGGCCTTTGAGCAACCTCATCTAGTGAGTGGATGATCTTTAAGGTCCCTTCCAACCCAAACCTTTCTATGATACATGAACTGGGACTTCATAAAACAGTTGATTTTATGGCTTAGCTCTACAGGAGATAGATCCCTGATCTTGAGGGAAAACTGATTATTTTTTGTAGCATCTATTTGAATTCCAAGAAGGGAATCCAAAGTTGAAAGAGGAAATGTTGCAATCCATCTATGAGACTCCCTTAGGCTTTTTTGGAACTCAGAATATAAATTCAGCACAGCAGGAGTTTGGAAAAGAATGTGATGCTTTCACCTTCAGCTGTAAGAATGTCTTCTCACTTCTTATCTATGAAGTTGAATTTATCAGTTCCTATTTGTTTAACTACAAACAAACTCCACCATTGTACATCCCCACAAACATCGAGAGCACAGCTCCTACATCTTGAATAAAATCATATTTTATCAAGGGACAGTGGCACTGAAATTATTTTTTCTTTTGATTGCTAATCTGATAACAATTTCTGACAAGAATGATATAGCATAAAGTTCAAATTTTTTTTGAAACTATCAAAATACATTTTCCTAGGAAATCTGACAAGAAAATATAAAGATATTAATGGGGTAAAACCTGCCTCCCCAATAAATCAAATGAAATTAAATGGCATAATTTCTCATTTTCAAAATAATCAACCCTTTTGAAGTCCAAAATGGGTTTTATTACTGTCATTTGTCTAGAAAAGACATATGGTAGTTCTGGACCAAAAGCTCAGAAAATCAATTCCTGATGCAGACTTCATCGTGCTGTCTATGAGAAGGGTATTTGAGAGCTGTGAGAAGTACAAACTTATCTTAGTTTAGAACTGTAACTGTCTTCAGTTTTCCAGAGATCACAAGTGTTACAGAATCATCCCAGTTCATTTGTATTTTCTTCTTTCTGTTGCCTAAAATACAACCAAGATCAAATTTTCTCACAGGGACTTCACTGGCAGACCATTCTACTGTACACAATTATCCCTTTTTCCCCTGGAGAGTTTTGCATTTCAATATTTTTGGTTTGTTTATTTTAGATATCCATACTCTATGCAACAGAAGACACTGTTTCTATCCACACAGTGGGCTAAAAATTCTACAATCAATTCAAACTGTTCTTAATATTTTCTAACATAGGATCTAAATTCTGTGGAAGTTATCAGAATTGAAAAGTATTTGCCTCTTTTGAATCTGAGATCGTGTCCAATAAATTCTAACAAAAGAAACAGCCATGCTGAATCATTTGCTCTGTCCCCATGGCCATCAAATGAACATTCTTCTATGGAGTTATGAGTCATGTTCATCATGCAAGCAAGAAGGCTGTGCATAAGGCTTTAATAATACCATAAATTTAAATGCAAACACATTTTTTTGAGAAAGAAGCTTTCATTAGACCAGATGCCATTATTAGCTGTAATCTTAAGGACATTCTGAACTCCTATGTCTGAGAACTCCTAATTAATGTGCAAGAAAAGTATTTTTCAGAACTCTTAAAACCTCACTCAGACCTCGTATAAAATGTCATTCATAATTACTCAAGTTTTAATCTCATACTCCTAGACTAGGAAGAAATATTTGAAACAGAATTGGATCATGTGGTCAGTCAAAGTAAAACATTTGAATTTTCTTGCATTTTAAATCTAAAACCCATAGCTTGTTAATAGGATACAGTGTTACAGAACCATTTAATTTAATTAGTTGTTATGCACAAGTAAGGTGTCATGTCTAAGCTACAAATATCAGCAAATATCACCCTCTGAGAGCACTTCTTCTCCTGTCCTGTGGTTAGGGTTAAACACTGTGATGTGAATCTGCATCCAGAGGCATCTCACTTTGGTCACTGCCAGTAGCAAGGGCCCAGGTGACAAGCTTGGATTAGAACACATCCACACATCTATTTGTGTATCTATATATTTATATGGATGTTTTTGAACTTAAACATTTATTTATTTATGTTCTCATGACTCTTAACAATTTCCAAAAACAAAGAAAAGGGTCTGCATAAATTTCACTTAATTCCTTATTTCAGAAATAGCACCTGATTGAGCTCTGCTTTTCTCTCATTTTACTATGTTGAAGAGCAGAACTGCATTCATCTCACGTTGACACTTGCTGTCACATCTGAGTGATAGCCCACCTTAGGTCTCCCATTCAAAATGAGCATGGGGTGACAGCCACTTTCCTTCCAGGAGGTTCTCAGGTGTGGTCATGGGAAGTGCTCTGACCAGTCATCTCTCTGTGCATCTTACACCGTGCTCAGTACAACAGGGAGGGATCTTAATCATGAAAGATCACATAAAATATAAACTGCTTTTGAAAAAACTTCTCTTTTTATTATGAGGCAGAAATTGTAAATAGCTTTAAAAACATGCCTGACTAATACTTTCCTCCCTAACAAGTACATAAGGGTATTACAGTATTTGTCAACATCTGACTAAAAATTCCAGACTTCTCCTTGCAGTAAGCTGAATTGCCCTCAACTGCATTAGTTTTAAGTGGAAGGCATGAATAGGTAACTTTTTGAAACTTGGTACGAAAGCTCTGCATCTTCACATCTGTAGCCAAGTACTGGAAATTTTTTTTTCCAGAGAAAAAAGGACTCCTATACAACAAACAGCAGATAGATACCACTTGTTTAAAACAAAATAATAATTACGTTCTGCATGGTAGACCAAGCAAAGGCCTTTTTCCCTGGCACATCACTGTAGGAAAAAACTGTAAGCTGGCTGCAGATGTGACTGCACAGTTGGTCCTCACTACTCCCAAAGGAGTAGACTTGGTAGGGTTGGCTGCAAGGTCCATCCCCATTCTCAGCAAGGAGCAAGGAAGTTAGTGAGAAGAGTAATCTGGCTCCGTCCTCTGTGTTTTCCAAATTCAGTAAATGCATGTGCATTTACTCTGTGCAGACTTGACCACAGACATGTTGAGAAAGTTTGAACTCTAAAACTCGAAGGCTGCAATTTAGCCGTACTCTGAAAAACACAAATACTGTGTTGGGAAACAGGAAGAGCAGAGCCTGAACTTCAGGCACCTTCATGTGAGTCCTGGGTCATTGGGGAATGAATGAGAGAAAAAAGCAATAAGCTTTCCACCCTGTTTGTTGTGTCTCATCACAAATAAAACCTGTGGGACACAAGTCCAAGAGCAGAACTGTCTGGTGAAGGACATATGAAACAGATAAAACTATGGCAAACCACCTGTATAATCACCAGCATGACTCCTGGAGCGCTCCCACGTGCACAGAGACTGTTTCTCCCTTACTAGATTCCCTCCTCGCCTCCTGCCTGACTAGCCACCTTCACAAGCCAGTGCCTGAAAGAATGGAACCACTAGTGCCCATTCTCCCACTGTCTCGGTGATGTATGAGGACAGTTGTGTGAGGGAGAAAATCCTTCCTTTCTGGTCTCCACTGAAAAAGTTGGGAAAAAAAAGGAAATTCTGGTGATTTTTACTAGATTGTGCTTCCTCCTGTTCAGAGCTGTTACTTCCACTGTCTGCATACCTCAGGTTCCATAAGGCCTTGTTCACATCCCTCTCTGAACAGAAATCAAGTCATTTGCCCCATTTTTCTGGAAACCTCCCAGCACTAAGCTTCCACTTGGTAGTTCATTGAAAGACAAACCATAAGCAATGTCACCAAGAGCTTTGATGCAAAGCTGCTCCATGTGTCTAGTTTTCATATAAAGATCTTGACCGGGTTTCTGCCCCTAGCCTGGATCCCAACGCTAATGCTGCCTGCACCACACATCTGCTGCAGGGGAAGCTGGGCAGAGTCTTTGTGTTGCAAATCAAGGGAACATGTCTCTTGCTTCTCACAAGAGAAGGTTATTTTTAAAATGTGCTATGGGAAGTATTTGAATACAGACAACACTGAGGCCTTTTAGAGAGCTGCTTACAGAGCAGATTCCTCATTCTCTGTCTAATCATTTCTACTTCATGGCTGACTGATTTGTCCCCAGTCTCCATGCTGTTGTGCCTCATAGTCAAGTCGCAAGAAAAGCATAAAATAGCTGGTAAAAAGCAGAAAGTTCTGAATCCAGAAAAATGCAATGGCTTCTAAACAAAATTGAGCTCAGCCTGAACCATACTTCTGGCATTACAGGACTCCTACACATTTTTTTTCCTCTGATTTTCAGTACCTAAGACTGGGGTCTCCTTCAGTTAGTTTTACACTCTGCCTGGATGTTTTACAGCCAAGTAAGAATGGGAGATGCATGTGCCTACAGACTGATGGCAAAGGCAGAAACTGAATCTGTGTATTTTCACCCGATCCAAACCTGTCCCCTAGGTACTGGGTGTGAATTTTATTGCTATGTCTAATAGACTGAATCTGAACACAGGGTCCATATGAATGCTAATTGTGGCAAAATTCCTCTCTCTACTCTGCAGATTGGACTATCTATGAAATACTTAAAAGCTATTCTTATTTATCCTTGTAACAAAACAGAAAATGTTAATTTACAATGCCATTTTGTACAAATACTGCTGTTTTTATGATGTAAAATGGATCCTGTCTGGTGAACATCAAATTCATTTTGGTATGTTCCTATGCCTTGATGTGACTATGTTCACTACCAGGAGCTCACTTGCTGACATAGAGGCAGTACGGGTATTTTGGCTGTTTGCTGTTTTTCAGTGAGTGTGTTGGTCCACAATTATTTCAAAAGGACAAACTGAAAAGCTTGGTTTTTCCATCCCTATACTTATTATTCTCCAAGTTTATTTTAGAAGATGGAATGTAACAAACTTCCTTAATCCTTGTGCCTGTGGGAGGCAGAGAGGGCAGGATAGGCTTTGTAGGTTTCAGCTTCTCTTAAGTCCGTTATGATTTTTTTCTGTCAGTGGTCTCACTCTTTTCCCATCAGGGTCTGTCTTTTATTAGGTTAGATTTGTGGACACCAGGATTCTGACTTGCTTGGGGGCTATGACTCATCAGGTCTGGTTGCTTTGGGGACTTCTCCTGTTGACACATGCAATAAACTGTGATGCAGGGCTGTTCATGAGCTCTGGCATTCCCTATCCACTCAGCTGCTCCTCCATGGGTAGAAGAAAAAAAGAACTGCTGTCTCCTTTTTAAAGTCACCCATTTTAAAGGCATTTTTGTACCATTAGGTACACAGATGATTTTTTCTAAACAAATAACGATTTTACGCCTTTTCATTTTTATATGGCTCCTTAAAGATACAGGCTTCTGTGAGGGATAATTCTTAGCATGGATCCAGCAATATGACCACAGCTTGTCATATTCAGCACCTTCAAATTGTGTTGAAGTCTGGAATTTGAATTTGCTCAGGACCTTGTTAAATTGTCTGCACATAGCATGAATCATTTTACAGATATACATTCAAGATCCAGAGTTCACCCACTTGATTCTCTGGAGACATGAGAGTATTTTTCTTTTTCAATAATGGGTCTTCGTTACAACAAACATGGTGAACTGCACACACTCTGACACTGCTGGCCACTAAACAAGCTAGTTAGTGGCTTAGTCACCCCCTACGACTGGGCAGCTCCCATTTTTCCTAGGGTCTGACAAATCTGGATGACAGCATCCTCAATTTTCACATTGCGGTGGTGTATTCCCCTCTCCAGGCTGCAGTGTGATCTGAGAAATGCTTGTTAGGCCTTGGCTTTGGAAACACCACCTGGGCTCAGCTCTTTTCAATCTTATCAGAAACACTGTCTGCCCCCAGGAATTGCTAACAAGCTGCTGTTTTCCTTATGACCAGCCTTGGAAAATATTCCTCCTGCCTGAATGGCTAACATTCCTGTTCTCACACTTTCAGAGAAAGTGCAGACCCAAACTGTGACCAGGATGAAACACTGTTATGACTAAAGCCCATTCTCTTGCAACCCTATAAACAGCAGTACGAAATGGGGCCCTTTGAGATCTCCTGGACTGCAGCAAGCTACAACCAGCAACCTCCCTCTGAGGGGGATGCCTCTTAGAGCCTTATGTATGGAGCATCACTGAAACAAGCTGTATCCTGGGCCAATACGCACACTCCTCAAGGCCCAATCCTTTGCCCATTGGGAGATGCAAAAGCATCCAAAGTGAGTATTTCATTGACCTCTGGGGGGAATTTTTCACAGGTACCTTGCTTGCACTGACAGATCCTGTCTTTGTGCACGCCCCTGTGCATATGCCACAGCAAATCTGAGAGAAATACTGCTTTCTTAGGTGTCTAAGTACCTTGGATACCCATGTAAGTTAGGCTAGTGAGTAAGGTTAAGTTATAGTAATAAACGTAACTGCTGTTAAGTATTGTTCTTTTGCTAAGTTGTTAAACATAAGTTATAAGCTGAGCTGCTAAGCATAAAGTTATACATTCAAAGTTACAAGTTAGGTTAAATGCTCTTCAGTGTTATTCTCTGTAAATTTCTCAGGTTAAGTTATAAATTAAGCTATAAGTCAGGTATAAGTTAAGTGTTTTTCCTATGTTAAATTTTTAGGCTTACGGTATAAGTTAAGTACTGTTAAGTTGGAGTGCTGTTAAGTTTTAGGTCCTGTTCCTTTTTTTCCTTGCCCACACTGTCTTTTGTCACACACACACCTAAGCATACACACCCCCCCTTGATAGTTCTCAGTTCATTTCTGTTTTGATTGCCTGGATTTTGCTTGGTTTTGTGGTTGCTTGTTTTCCCTTGTTGTGTCTTGGCTGTCCTGTAAGTAGTGGAGTGAATCTTGCCAATGAACTTGTTGTGNTTAAGTGTTTTTCCTATGTTAAATTTTTAGGCTTACGGTATAAGTTAAGTACTGTTAAGTTGGAGTGCTGTTAAGTTTTAGGTCCTGTTCCTTTTTTTCCTTGCCCACACTGTCTTTTGTCACACACACACCTAAGCATACACACACCCCCTTGATAGTTCTCAGTTCATTTCTGTTTTGATTGCCTGGATTTTGCTTGGTTTTGTGGTTGCTTGTTTTCCCTTGTTGTGTCTTGGCGTCCTGTAAGTAGTGGAGTGAATCTTGCCAATGAACTTGTTGTGCTTTGCCACTCAATATTAAATCTGACTTTTGCTCATACCCTTGACGATGATTTTTTAAGTGATCTCAAACACTCCCATTCGTAACACACATGGATTATATAAATTTGTCTGTATAAATTCTTTTTCTACAAGAAAAATATCTCTGTGATATTCCTGACCAAAGTGACTTCAAGCAAAAATCTCCATTGACCCTGACTTGTCAAAACAGTCAAACTGATTTATAAACCCCCCAAAAAATCTAGGCAAGGGCACAGTTAGATTTTGCTTAGCTTGCTTAACATCTCTCGAAGGAAGGAAAAACACCAAAGAGAACAAAACAGAGCAAGGACACAAATCCAACAGCCATCAGAATCTGATTTTGCACCCGTCAGGCTTAGGGAGGCAGATCTGGTTTGTGACAGCTCCCTGCCCTGCCTCTGTGCGTGCCTCGGGGAAGGAAAATCCTTCCGACGGTGTTACACAAGGTCACGCAACTCATCCCCCCGCTCCCCCGGCCCCGGGCGGGACGTCCCGGCTGCAGAGCTGGCTGCCGGCACACACCGCGGCGGGACCCCCGCGCCTCCCGGCCGGCTGCGGCGAGCCCAGCCCGGTGCGCCCCCGCGGGACAGCGCGGCCGGCCCGAGACAGAGCCAGCCCCGCTCCGCACCGGAGCGAGGAGCTCCGCACGGCTGCCCTGGCCGCTGCCCGCCTCGCTCCTGCCCACTCCGCCTTTTCTTCAAAAAAAACCCAAACAAACGATGAGT
>VZSE01008501.1:2109818-2126167 GCA_013398275.1 Promerops cafer | reverse complement strand
CGCACTGTCCTCACTATGCTGCCCTCCTATCCTATACTGTCCCCGTATACTGTCCTTCATGCAGGGCCGTCACCGTACCCTCTCCATCCTGGTGCTCTCGCTGTAGAGCTCTCCATACACCGCTCTTCCCGCACGGCCGCCAGCAGCCCCCTCCCCGCGCGCCGCCGGGGACGTTCGCCCCGGCTCCCCCTGACCCGCCGTCCCTGCCCGCAGGTGCCCGGCTGTCCGCCCTGCCGCCCCCGCGCCCCGCTCCTCCGACGGGTCAGGGAGCCTGGGGGCCCGAGCCGCTACGGCACTCGGCGGCGGGGCAGCATCCCGGTCCCATGTCCCGGTGGTCCTACCTCCGAGTCTACGTATTTGGTGCCGGACATGCTGCCGCGGGCTGCTGACGGCTCTGCCGCGAGTTACTCTGCCCTGTGACTTGTAGGACCGGAGGCAGGAAGATTCCGCTCTGCGGAGCGGCCGGCCGGGGGAGGTAGCTGCGAGAGAGGGCTGGCCGCTGGCCAGGGCGGCTCCCTGCCTCCGGCTGGGGTGGATGACAGCGGCGGTACGGCCCCGCACATGGCAGGGCGGCCGGGAGCCGCCGGGGGTGGGAGGGGAAAATCGCTCTGCTTCGGCAACCTGGGATCTGGCGGACCCGGTCCCGGATGCTTGGGCCACGCCGCGCGGACACAGGGGCTCGACAAGGAGAGGGACAGGGTCCCCTCTGTGTCGTCCGCCCTGCCCCGGCCGCCCGCGACCCCTGACAGTGGGTCCCCGCCGCTAGGTGCCGGGGCGACAGTGGCTGCGTGCGGCACAGCCACCTGGGCAAGATGGGGCGGGGGGGGAAGGGGGAGGGCAAGGAAGGAGCGAGGAGATGGAAAACTTTAGTTGTGTTTAGCATCCAGAGCGAGCGAGGCGTTTGCCGGGCTCCCCCCTCCCGGCATTGACAATAGTTTACACAGAAGCATCGCTGCTCCAGGAACAATTGTGGAAACTTGGATATCCTTAGGATGAAGAAAAAGAGATTTTTCTCAACTGGTTCATTTCAAAACTATGCAAATACTTAACAGCTCTGCACTTTAACACTGCTATATTTTTCCCAAGAGGAGATTGATCCATGCATGTTTTCCATGCATATTAACCACTGGTATTAACTTTTAAACCGGAATGGTGCAACACCATATTGCCATGCTCTGTTCTCAAGGTTTTTTGTAAGCTCTGGGGCATATGTAGGTGTAAATGCTATAAGTATAAACATTCATCACTGTATTCAAGATGGCTCCGGTTAGGGTTGCAGTATCACTATACATCTAAAGAATGAATTATATGTCACTTTTTTGTATGCATGTGTTTGCAGGCATTAGTTTTGTGTTAGGAAATCAGATTATGGTGAAAGATTTATAACATTAACAGAAAAATTGTGACCTTAGTGTTATGCCATTTAGCACAGAATTGCAGCAACAGAAGTAGAAAATTCCTAACTACAGTATATTTGGCTTTGGCCCTTCAACAGAGAAATGACCTTGAAGAAGGCCTTGGCTAAGATGGATGTAGGGGCCACAGATGTAAATAACTGCACCTGTTGAAAATGCAGTCCACATGGACATGTGTTGCTGATACATCGGTTAGCAGTCAACTTTCTTTAGTTTATATTGCTTGTAAACTTTAAAACAAATGCCTTGTATGGGAGTTTTCCAACTTTCCAAGTTAGCTGTAATTTCTAAAAGTAACTTTTTTATTGATGCAATAATTCACTTAAGCCATTATTAGAATATTTTTGTCTGTCCAAGCTTTTGAGTGTGACTATGGAGTCGAATGTTTTGAAGGACATAGACTCTGCAATTTTTCTATCTATCTGAAAAAACCTGCAAGACAGTTCTTTATTTTCATATCTTGGAAAATTTTTCAATTAGTCACTGTCCTGCACATGAATCAAAACATTTTGATCCATCATTCAGTATGACTGTGTATCTCAAGGATGACTGAAAAAAGAAAAAAGAGAGATACTTGTTAATTTGAAATGCTGAATTGATCCTGGAATAGTTTTTCAGAACAACAGTCCCCTTTAAAAAAGTATTTCTGAATCACACAACACTACTCCAGCTAGAAGAATATCATAAACTAATGGAATTTTTAAGTTTTATGAGATGAATTCCAGAATAGGCTGCATACAAAGCCAAATGGACCATCACATTTAGTGGTGCTTTCTTGAGCTGGAATACCAAGAAGACAGAAAAAGGCATGGGTACTGCCAAGCAGTAAGAGTGAGCAATTTACATCTGCAGAGATGGAGAGGGATGGAGCCATGGCCCATTGCCTCTAGCACTGCTGTGTGAGAAATGCACACCAACTCAACAGCCAGAGACCTGACATGGGTGCACACAGGAGTTCTGCAAGGATCTCCTGTTACACTCAGAGGAGAGGAATAGCTCAATGGGAAAGGGCCTGGTAAAGGCCTGCAGAAAGCTTCTGAAAGCACAAAGGCTTCATTCCCCTTTTCATTTACTATGGATGGATTATCCAGTGGTGGCCAGAAATTGTAGACACTCAAGCTGGCCTTGGAAATGCCACCCAGTCTTCTCACGGAGCTTTGCTGTGTCTTTAGTAGTCCAGGCCAGTTGCTAAAGAGGACTACATACCACCTTGGTTGGCCACCTCCCTGCCTTTCTTCATCATACCAGCCTTAGGCATTCCATACCTAATTTTAAAAAGTTTATATTGCTCCAAAATCCTGTTTTAAGTGAAATTTCAAACCTCAGGATTACCTTAGTTGAAAACTTGCTCTGAACCTGGAGCAAAGCATGTGCAATTTATGATTTATTTTTTCCATTTTGAGGGGAGGAAACATTTTGTTATGGGTAGGATTCCCAGAAACCGGGGGGGGTGGGGGACAAAAAAAAAAAATTGGACGAAATCCCTCAAAAACTGTGAGAAAATGAGTCATGAAACTGAACTGAATGTGGATGACTGCTCACTGAGTGTCTTTGTCTGGTATCAAACACTCCTTCTTCCTCCACTCCTCACCCCCTTTTCATTTTAAGCTTGTGTAGTTATTCCAGTTATGGTATTAGCAATGCTCCTGATATATTCCAATGTCAGCAAGATCAAAATCAGTCCTGGAAAACTGTTTTCTTTATGTATAGTTTCAACATCAACAAGGCTGTCAGGTAACAGTGGCTGTCCATGAGCAGCCTGCCTTATGCAGAGCACTTAAAAACCTGAGGCTTAGGAGTGAAAGATCATTGCTTTTTTGTGTGTCTTCTCTTCTACTGCTGAACCACATCATTTTATGTGCAGTTGTGTATGTTTTGCTGATGAAAGCCTTAGCTGCCAGAACTGTTGGTATTGAACTTTTAGCAGTCACGCTGTTCTCACCCTGTTTCATGATAACAAGCATTAGGATAGGATTAACATGTAGGCCAATGTTTTACTCATTCTATTATTTAAAGACTTGTAGTCCTGAAGGATTCATGGTGGTCATCCTGTCCCCACTCTCTGGAGGGTTCCTGTATTTTAAAATGTAAGTCACTGGATCAGAATCTTTCCATAGAGATGGGTTCCCCTTGCCCCAGTATACAGGGCTGCAGGTTCATATATGCATTTGGTATTTGGCCTGTTTGTGCCTTGAATCCAAGCATTAGTTATACCAGGAGAGATGGGTAGCTCTTCTCACATTCCTTCCTTCTCACAACCTCTAGACAGGAGTGATTTCATTTTTTGTGAAAGTGATGCTGCCATGAAACATTTCACAATAGCCTAAGGGCTAGAAGACTCAAACCAACACCTGAGAAACCTGAAATCAATTTTTGCCTGAGGTGTTCCACTGCATTTGGATTCACTTCTGGGAAAGTGTATTTTGAGAAGTACCTTATTCTGCTGATGTGCAGTTAAGCATATTTTAAGGAGTCTAAGGCCCCCCTTCTTTTGGGGTTCTGACTGGGCTTAGATGTGAGTAAGATGCCAAGTTGCTCAAATAAGGGCAGTTCTGGGCATGACAAAAGTAAAACTGTAGGTATTGTGGGGGGTTATGGGAAAGGGAGGTGCCTTCTGAGTTCAGACATGTTCCTGGTAGGTGGCAGCTGGGCAGGGATTACAGTTTTGGATCAAAATGCATGACTTTTTCTCATCTTAATCCTGTAGTAGGTGTGTACATCTTTTATTAGAGCTAGCCCCTGTAGGTCTTTAGCAAGATAGCTTGTAACTGCCTTGACTGGAGAGGCAAATAGATTGAAAGCTTTAATTCTGCAAGACCTTGTGCAAACCAAGTCCCTCTTTTCTCAACCTTTTGCAGTATCAAATACCTTAAAAGCTGAGCTGGACCGTGAACAGTGGTCTATGTTAACACTGTTCTGTACCATTCTTCCACTTCTACTGTATTATTAAATGTTTATGTGTTTTATAGAAAATGTCAGACTATGAGAACTAGTCTCATTAATGGGACTTCAATACCCACTCCTTAAGGCTTATGTAGGATGGGCTTTTTGTCACTCTGCTTCTCTACCTAAGCATTGCCTGGTAAACCCTAGGTGATAGTTGTATTATTGTGATAAGTCTAATACTGTAAAATAAAAAGGCAAAATCAGGTACATGAGGTGAAAAGGCAGGTCTTATTGAGCTGAGGCAGTTGGAAAAATAGACAAGTTTTCCTCAGGGTTTGAAATAAAAGTGAATCTCTATATTTATCTCATCTGAGAGTCTTAAGTAGGATCTGATTCAGTGATATGTGAAGGGGTCCTTCTTGGTCCCACTTGCATTAGGAAGGGGAAGCTATCCAACAGCCAGAACTGAACGTCTAACACAGGTGACACTCACCCCTGGCATCAAGTTGTGAGAGAAGGTCCCGCCTCACTACTTTTATGCAACTCTAGTTGCTTCCATTGGCCTTCCCAATTTCTGCAGCAAATACAACTTTTATGTAGCAGAGCAAAGAAGCCAAGCCCGGCCCAGCCCAATATTTTGCATTAATCAGTACAGACTCTTTTCTCTGGAGGATGATTCAAAGCAGGAACCTATTTTAGCTCCTCTGAATTACCTCTCAGAAGACATTTTCCTTTCGTTGCAATAAGCTTAGGAAGATTAGTGTCAACAAGCTACAGTTAGCCTTTATTAATTAGCCTAATTTGTAAATCCCTGCATGAAGAAAGAAAATCCAGTTTTAATGCCTAACTGCTGGTTTAGTATCTCTGGAGGCCTTCAACTCTTATTTTCATGAGCATAGACAACAGACAACGCTGGTAAAGGGTCTGGTGTTTGACCTTGTTCCATTTGCATTTTTATTTAAAAAAAACCCAAACAGATGTATTTTTCCATGTTTTTTTAGAAGAGTTAATAACAGCAATAGTTTTATCTCTGCAGGTGGGGGAATGATCACACCCTGTAAAAATAAAGGACTTACCATTCTTTGGCTTCTACTTAATATGAGTGTGTGGTCTGAGGTCCCAGAGCTGCAGGGATGTTCTGAACTTTTTAGTCAGTGAATGCTTAAGTGAACTTTTTGGATAGGTGGGAACAGGCTCTTCATTTACTAATACATTAAAGTTTCTGTTAAGAATTTATTTCAATTTATATGGTGAACTACTAGGGTGGTGAAAGATAAGATACAAATATAAAAGGTCCGGAATCACATTAGGAGCATTTTAGGAAACAGCTCTTGTAAGGAGGCAGGTTAAACTTCTCTGTGAATTAAAATTAAGAAGTCCACAAACACAAATCCAGGGTGAGTTCTGTATGTTAGTTGTGATCATCATGAAAAACAAGATGCTGAAATATTTTGCAAGTCAGAACTGAGTTTCTAGCTCATGGTTGTAGACCTAAGGTCTGCAGTAACAAGAGACAGGCTGGAATCATAACATCTCACACTTATTATTTGTAATAGCTCTATCATGATGATGGAAAGTCTACTCTTGTTATGAGCAATAACATTTTCCCCATTCCACAGACATGAAGATGCATCAAAGTAATCTGAATAGGGTGTAAATTTTCCTACATTTGTTGCAGACAATGAGATGGTTTCTGGACTCCCTTGCCTAAATTCTCATTTGTAAGCTGCTTTTAAGGGATCAGCTGGGACAGTTTGTCCACATTTCAAACAAATTGGAGACAAACCTGCTCCTACATCGAAGAGCACAGTTCAGTGCCAGTTCCCATTCAGTCCCTCTTGTCCAACAGTGCTGTGAGGTATTCACAGCATATGCTGTGCCAGACCTTCAGGATGTATGTCAGAACCATAAAACCTGGACAATACTTGCCAGCCAGAGCTGCCTGGGTGTTGCTACTCACACCTGAGTACTGGAGAGTCTGTAAATATTTCTACTTCCTTCCACTCCCTTTATAGACAAAGTAAGAGTATTTGCCAAGCATCTAATATTTTACCCAAAGTCTAAGAGAGCACTTTTTATTTTCTTATAGTAAAGGCACACCTGTTCCAGAGAAAGATATTGCTATAAATAATTAAGAAACTAAGAGCTTTAATTACAAGCTTCCTTGAGTCTTGTAGGAGCTAGAGAAATGGTGAAAAGAACTAATCAATGACAAGCCTAAATCAAAATAAGAACAAACCAATCCATTCTACTTAATTGTCGTAGTAGAGCCAGTTGACTTCAGTAAGCTATTTAAGAATGCATATATCCAGGAATGCATACCATAAAATGATAAATCTTTCTCTGGGGAATGGCATCATTCTCAAAACTTAAAATCCAGACTTGGGTTCCTTCAAAGCTTAGGATTTTATAGAGCTCTTTTTAGACACAAGAACTAGTTCTGATGGATTTATTTTCTTTTTCTCTTTTAAATAAATTCATCAAAGGGGATATTTTTTGGTGGAAAATATCTTTGTAGAAGTCCTTGGACGCTGTAAAAGAAAATAACTCTCAAAAGAGTTCAAGCCTAGCCTAGCCAATTTTTATTTTCAAAAGAGTTATTTCCATTTTTAACACAAGAAAGGTATTTTGAAGAACACATCTGAAAAACAAGCTAACTTCTTGCAGAATAAAAAAGAACAAGAGAAGTTTCCATGGGCTCAAATCATTAAGATCCAGTTTTTTAAAGCCATATGAATCCCTCTCTAAATGGCACAAATGCTAAAAATAATTTTAATATACAAAGATGTTCTCAATATACAAAGAATATAGAGTGTCAGGTAGCTTTAATAGGCCAACAGACAAGGAAAGGAAAATTCTGCAGCTGATTGGTAAAGAAAGCGTGCGCCTGTAAAAAGAATTAAGCACTATTTTGAATGTTGCCAAAATTCTGCAGGAAGACCTACTTCAGAGATAGCAATGATTCTGTATGGGCTTAACTGCACACAGAGCTATGCCATTTTCTACTATAAATACATTAAATGCAGTTGATAATAGTGGAACTGTATTGATACTCATCCATTTCTTGACCTCTCACATATTTTGGAAGAACTGCATTGTATTCTATGCTGTTTTAAGAGTTTGTTTAAAAACTGAAAAATCTGAAAAGAAATGAAGCTGAAAATGGGAAACAGCTGAAATTTTATTATTTTATTAGATGCCACTTGTTTGATGAGAAATTTGAGACATATTAGAAAATAACATTCTAAATCATACAAACATTTTACAATTGCAACTTACCATCTGTATTTAAATTAAACAGCAGCATAAACCCACCAGAAGGCTAATGTAATTTAAATGTACCTCTGCACACTTTCTGTTATTCTGGTTTAAAAAGTCATATTAGGTGCAGAAGAAAGAAGGGTCTCTTTCAGAGGTTAGGCTTTGAAATAGTAAATAAGCAACAGAGAGAGTCAAGTCAATAGGTTAGGAGAACTAGACGAGGATATCAAGTACACTCACTTGCCTTCTGTAAGAGCTTGCTACCTAGTTAAAGTGCTAGCATAGTGTCTATCGCTTTAAATATCACAATGTTCACACCAATAATATACAGAAATAGGCAGGGTAGCATTTTTTACACCCAATTTTTAATAAAAACCATTCCTCATAAACAGATATTTCCAAGTCTTTTGCATAATTGTGTACGAAAACACATATAATCTTTGCTTTTACACACGATCATATATAATTAATATATTAGAATTGCACAGCAACACTCAAAATCTGCTTAATTTAGAAAAGGAAATTTTAGTTATCTAAAATAATTTTTGCAGTGTCTCACTCTTGCTGCTTAATAAATTGGTTAGAATTCAAATACTAGAGAAACTATGCTTCATAAAAACCTGATCAACTGTCATTTACAAAGGTACAAAATATACAGCAAAGTTAATCTCTCATTAAATAAAATATACAGATTAGCTAATGTTACAGATTATTAGCTAACACCTTATTTTAAGGGATAAACTTCTAGGGAGCTTCCCCCACCCCCCAAGTATAGGAGAATTACACAACAGTTCTCTTCCCTGTATGTTTATGCAATGAGTCACATTCACTTTAACTGCTGATAACAGAGGACTGGGTTTATCATTCTGCATAGCGAGGCCAAAAATGATCCCTAGTGGAACTGCAGTAAAGTCAATGTGAAACCCTAGAGATCAGTTTTATCTGAGGTATCACAGCCTATTCATTAATTTATTTATAGTAATAACACCAATCATTATCACTGTGGTGGCTTTTAATCCTCCATGAGAATTCTCCTATAATCTACCAATCAACCTACCATTAAAATAAAGTGTTGCCAATGTACTCCACGATCACTCTGTTGTTAAAATAGTGAGCTATGAAAATTGCCTACTAATTCTTAAATTGATCTCCCTGATAATAAATGAGTTTTAATAAAAACAACATGTTCCCACTTAAACCAGCCATTGTAATTTAACAGTTTGGAATGAATGGTAAGTGCTTGTAAGTTAGGTTAGCAAAGAAGTGTAACACCAGCTACAACTACAGCAGTGTCACATCTCTGATGTTCACTCTTGGTCCAGGCGTATATTAACCATGGCAAAACACCGGCCTAGGCTCTGAAAGAATGGTACAACGAAAACATCTGTCAGGCTCTTCCATACAGTTTGCACTGAAGGCAGGACCATGAGACAGGTTTTCACAAAAGGCACCACAACCCTGTAAAAGAGAAAATGAAAGATTTGAAGATTGGTGCTGCTACAGCACGAGGAAATCAGGATAATGAAACACAAGTGTGACGTCTTACGGAAGAGAAGTAGTTCTTTAACTTTTATAACTTTATAATATAAATATAAACATAAATATTTAAGCAAGTTGACTCTACTCTCTTGCAGTCATTCTCCATCAATTTTGTTTGCTCAAGGCCTCACACCTGTGTATGCATGTGGTCCTCTGGCCAGAATCATTTGTATGCAACATGAGAGTGTAGACACCAGCTTTCTTTTCACTATGTCTCTGTTTACTAACTCGCAATTTCTTTACATGCCATTTAGAATGATGAACTTCTGCTGTCTCTCCCTGCTCCTGGCAGGGCTGGTGTACGTGATATGCCATAGCCCTGCTGCCACCCACCGTGGCCGAAGAGCAGTCAACTTCTAAGGACTCACTTGTGCTGTGGTCATATCTGAATGTGGGTCTTTAGGGAACACCACGTTCCCCAGTTTGATTTACTGGAAACAGCACCCTTTACAATCTGTTCTTGCTCTGCTGCCTCTTCTGTGTTTCTTTTATCTGTCTGTCTCACAGGCACACACAAGTGCACAGGCACACATGCACATCGCACCATTGGTGTCTCATTCCTACCCATTCCTGTTACAAAATGCTACAGTAAAACAGAAACAGGAAGGCAATAGCCAGTTACATCAGATTATTACAATACAGGTACACACCACATCTCAGAAAAATGGGCTGATCCTGTAAAGTTCTTCATTTGTGGGTGAGAAATTAACATAAGAATATGGTCAGAACTCCTGGTCAGGGGATAAGATCTTTTTATTCACTCAGGGTGCATACGAGAAAGTATTGTGCTTTCACCTCCTGAGCACTGGTAAGCATCTGGGGATTGCTCTCCATGTGTACCAATTCCAAAGCAATGTCAGTACTGGTGGCTTAAGCCAAGCATGCTAACAGTGTTGGAGAGCCAGAAATGCACATATGGGCAGCTCAGGAGGGCCAGTGGATACATCATAACTGACTACACTATTTTTCTCCCTCCTTAATCATTTGCTGGCCTAAACCTCTGGTCATTTCACTAAGCTGTTCTTACTTGGGTGCAGACAAACTAAATATATACAGAAATAATACTGAAGTTCTACTAGCACAAGGTTTTAAAAAAATCTCTCTGCCATACTGAACATGTTTACTTCCTAAATTAGGTAAAAGAAGCTATAGATTCTTTTGACAAAGATAATAAACTCTGTTCTACTTTACTACTGCATTCAAAATTTAAGTTCCCAATTTTGCATTTGTATCATTCCACTGCAGAACTTTCATTGACTTTGATTGGAATGACAGAAAATATCTAATTTAATATTTCATCAGAAGTTTGAAAAAAAAAGGTGCTGTGTATTTACAATGCATTAATGCATGTTAACTCAGGTTAACAAAGTAGAAAAAACCTACCATGTTTAAAAAATTTTGAAGGTTAGAAATGTACAGAACCAAAATTAATTACTTTCAGTGTTTATCTAACAGCTTTTGTCATTCAATGCAAGCCATACACTAGTACATCAGTGCTCTACTCAAAGCTAGCCCAGATGGATTTAAACAAGAATAGTTTTTCTAACACCTTCTCTTTTGTCTCTGCTGAAACACCCCATATAGGACTGTGAGCATCACTGGAAAATTGTGCCTCTAGCTCTAAACTGAACCCTGTAAACTATGTGTTTATAATGACCTATAATATCAGTGCATGTAGAATAGATTATTGATAGAGTGAAAAATTAGGCCTTAACCAGATAGAATACAGCTGATAAACATCAATAATGCAAAGAAAAGAAAAAATTGCTATTTTTCCAAGTAACACAGGGAAAGTGCCAGAAATGGCTATTCTGTTTGTGCTGACTTCACCTCTTTTCCATTTCAGATAGTTTGCAAAGACTATGTAATTGCTCCTTTGCTACCATCTATAATTAATTTGGCCTGATTTTTTAAAAATCTAACTGAATTAGAGAGAAGCAGAAAAGACAACATTTCTTTTGGACCCTCTGTTGACAGGATCACACAAAATACAAACTAAACAAATACCACAATATGCAGAAGATTCACAGAAAGACGTAGAAGGCTGGAGAAGCAGTGATCATAGTACTTGAAATTGCTGTAGAGGTCATTCACACAGTACTGGAACTCAACCTATTTTGATAATCTTAAGCAAAATAAACATTAAGATGTTTTTGGTAATGTTTTATAATCTTTTAGCATTTGTTATTCAATTTTTTTATTTATGGTAAATGCATGCAAAACCCAATGTAGGCTAAATCCATAGGAGAATACATGAGACATGATAGCAAACAAAGCTAATTAATGTAAATAACTTTCAATTTTGAAATAAAAGTTCATCTACTTATAGAACAATTACTCAAACAACTTTCCTCAGAGAAGAAAATCCTTTACACCGAGGAGAGTCATAAAAGATATTTTCTAAGTTTTAAATTATGTGAGTGTGTGTATATACGTGTGTATTTACATGCAAGTAAATACATGCAAGTCTGAATCCTGTTCTGCACAGGGTATCTTATCTGGCAGTGAGATATTTCCAGGTTATCAGAGGGTGCAATGTGCTTTCCATGGAGTGACCAGTCATACTTAAAAATAAATAATGAAATGCCATTAGAAGCCATGTATTTGTTTTTGTGACCTGACAAATGTAACATACCCATCCTTTGCTGTGGATTTATCCTGGTCTGCACTTTTGTTCACAGACATGGTATCTACCTGCTTGAGTAACGTCTAACAGTAAAATTAAAGTAGCGTATCCCAAGGATATCAACACTGATGCCATAGTGGTACTACTAGTGTTACCATGTAGTACAGCATTGGGAAGAAAATGAAAGGTCTGATGAATTTGTCATCTAAGCTGAAGACAGCTACCTATATGACCTCTCATTGAATCTTGCTATTTATATATATTAGAAAATACCCTTCCTTTGACCAAGTGGGATGAATTGTGTCTTTTGGGAACTGTTGAACTGAAAAGCGCAAATTACCCCATTTTTCTCCCCTCCTACCCTACCTTCTCTTTATTCTGTTGAAGGCATGACATCTACAAAATTATACCCCTCAACGTTTCTCACTTTTGCTCATGTTACTTTATCTTCTTGCTAAGCCCTGAATGAACACTGTCAAGAACCAAACACCTCTTGGAAATGGCAGAGCACAGTTTAATTCCCACTGATAATGAGATTCAACTTTTCACAGACTTGGACAGCAATGTCGGAGTAGTCATGCACCATTAATTCAGATTCCGGCTTCAAAGTGAAGAATCACACCTTCTCCTGTAATGTTTTTCAAATGGAATGTCAAACATGTCTTGATACTATTTTTCAAATGCTCCATGTTTCTGTGCTTATATTACCTAATTCCATATACTACACCATGGTTGTGAATTAAAAGTCTTGTATAGCTCTACAATACAAGCAAGCATTGTGAAAAGATGGCTAAAAATTACCTAGCAGTTGTACAGCTTCTTGTTGCATGTCATTAACCACTGGGAGAAGTGAGGCAACAGATAACCACCAAAGCCTTTCACGACTCATGCCCAGTATTTTAAGTGCATTAAAATCAAATATTATGTATTCCAGGACCTGGGTATACTGGACAAGATAAAACTACTACAAGAGAAGCAATACAACATCCACGTACTTCCTTTTCCTAAACCAAGGGATATGTATTGGACATCAAAGAAGAGGCATCAGGGCAGCACCACCAGATTATAAGGTAGGCCTTCCTAGCTGTAGTGTAATTTATCTCGATTGCAAGCAGTCAGTAGGGACATAGTTTTAGGGTTGAGTATGATAGCAGCAGTTATGTAAATGAAGTTGTGGACAAAAAAAGGTAAGAAATAATGCATGTCCATATCTGCTTTTCATGTAAGTCCCTGGCTCTATCTTAGCACTGTGAATGGGAGCTCAAGAGGAGAAGTGCTGTGAATACCTACTGCTTTAGCCGATGATGAGCAGAGTAAGCCCATCTCAGATCCAAGACTCAAGTTATGGATCACTGATTCTTAGTGTAAATATGCAATGTACCAGAACACTATTCTGATAAGACTACAAAAAAGCATATATGAAATTCAAGTGTTAATTTCCAAGAGGTGGCAAACATGTGGCTTGGAACAAGACTCAGTCACTGACCTACAAGAAATATAACGATTTTGCATGAGCTGCCTGAAAAACCTGAAGTGTTCTGTTCATGTTCAAAAATCAATAACCTTAAGAGCTACAATCTGAGGACATATTTAAAAGCTTGCTAATTTCACAGAAAGATGTTACAACTCAGTGCGGCCTGTATACTCTGGTGAGAATGACAGTCATTAGCAAAGGAAAAATGTGAAGTTGACTTCCTTGAACTGGCTTGTAAGTAGATCACCAGCCTGCCAGCTGGCCCACTTTCAGCCCATCAGTATCTTTTACCAGGTAGTGTAACCAGATTCTGGCTCTAGCAGCCAGTCTGGGAACACAATATGCTCCATCTTTATGGTTAAAAATGAAAATTAAGTGTATTACTATATATTTCTTACTTAGCTTTCTTTTTGAAGGTGAAAGACAACATTTACTATCAGGTGTGATGGGGGCAATTCTCAAGATGACCTTGAGCATGAGAAATGCTGAGTTAGACTTATGTGGGTTTTTAACATGCTGATGAAACTGCAACAACATGTGTGGCATCAACAGAGCTTTCTGCTTGATCACCTCCAGAAGCTGTTGAAACACTTTTGAATTTATCTCCAGAAAAGGCTGCCTTACAACATATCAACATCATCACTTCACCGGTTTGGATGATAAGAGTGAAGCACAGAGACTCTGGGTGGCAGACTTCTGGGAGAGTTTGCCCCAGGGTCTTCCCATGACATTTAAACAGCTGAAGACAGAATTATAATGGAATTCCCTTTCTTTCATGTACAAAACAAGGAGCTAATTTTTTTTTCAGACCCAATGGGCCTATAAGGGAGCTAGTACCCTATATTTAGGGCCTCTAAACGTGCACTGCTTTTGCACTACCCTCTCAAATGCAGAAACATTGAACTCCTCACTTGCATGATATCTGGAACATGAAGAGGTGCAGAGATGCCAACTTAGTCTCAGTGTGTTCCACCTTTGTGTTGGAACAAATCCAGCTTGAGTTTGTGGGAATATGAGGCAGTATTGCCTTTGGATGGTAGCACTGGATGGAGTCCAAGGGGATGCAGATAGCACTACTGAGTTACATGATTCTTTCACATCCATCCCAGGTGCAAGGAGGAGCAAAATGAAAGATCAATTCTATTTCGACAATGAACATGGGCAAAGAAAATGATTTGTTGGGGAAGCAAGCGTGACAGAACACAACACAACACAAGCGTGTTCACAGAAAGTTGAGAGAAACTTTTCAAGTGAAGTGCTACATTCAGACAGGCCTATTTCACATGTACTGAGAACCCACAGTTCCTGAGATAGTCACTAGGGACTACGTGCATAAATAGTAACTGACCTCTGAGTCCCGGATCAGTGAAACTCTGTATCCAGTCTGTGAAATCCAGATACAAGATACTTCTGAAGCACAAAAAAAAGTACTACAGTTTTAATAAATTTGGCATTGATTAATTTTTCCACAGGTATTTCACTACTGGAAACCTATATATAATCACCATACCCTTCTGCAGTCACACTGCACACTATGGCACAGTGACAGCTGACAGATCTAAAAATCTGGGCAACAGATTTGTCTACGCACTGTTTGTAACAATTTGGGAACAAGAGATGTAGCAAGTGGCCATCTCTAAACTGCACTGCAACTCCTTTGGATAGTAGGAAAACACTATGCTCCAAAATTCAAGTTCATCAGTTTTCAAAGTGGCTTGACAATGTTATCAACACAAGCTTCTGTTGCACTTTCAAAAACTGAAATCTGCACCCATGAGATTGCCACCACAGGTTCAGATAATCAGTGTATTCCTAGGGTTTTGAGTTCACTTCCAGTTTCTGTATTCTGTTTTCCTTGATAAAAGGAAAAGGATTCCAGTGTTACCCAAGTCAAATTAGACTTTGCCCAAAACTCATTTATACAGAAAATTCTGGTTTGCAGAAATAATGTCAATAATCTGCGTTCATCCCTTCCTCTACAGCCTTTTGGATTGTCAGTTCTTTCCTCAATCTCATTATTCTCCCTGCCTGTCTTCCTTCTCCATCATCATCTCCCTTTTTGGTCTCAAAGTACTTTTCCTGATATTTTGTGAGTATATTATGTTAAACACAGGTTTGGTGTGACTTGGACAGCCAGTGTATTTGCCTGTGAACTTGTGCCATGGCCAGAAGCAGCTTTCCTGAGCTCAGCAGAGTTTTTTTCTTAGGTGGAAGGGCTTTGAAGCACTGCATCTAGAGACAGCTATGTACCAGATGCAAGGCACTGGCACTACATTTTACAGCAGTAACACAGAGCCAGCTGGGCCCTCAAAAGCTTTCTTCAGTCTGTGAGGAAAAAAAAATGAAAGAGGTAATGGTACTAAGAAATTAGTAATAACTTCAGGTATTAGTAATACTTCTGCCTAGATATTTCATTTAAAATACACATTTGAACAAATTCTGCACTTCAGTTTAAAAAACAAATTCAGTCACTATTATCACTCCAGAAGCCAGCCAAGGTTGGAATGCATTGCTGTAGGTGCCGTCCAAGTGGGAATACAGGCTCTCTGCCCCAAGGAGCTTACACAGTCATGACAGACCGCTGGTAAAACCAAGACAGGCAACTGAATCACAGAGAAAACATTGTTTCCTTTTCTGTCCCTTTAGAAATAAAGCATTTAATATTAGCTGATCTGGCTACCGGTGTAAAGTCGGCGATCGGTGGTTGGGCAGTAACGAATGCCAGAGGAGAGGAGTTCTGGCGGAGCTGTCGGCAGAGCCCAGGCACCGACGGACACAGCACGCGCTTACCAGATGTGGAGGCAGCTGAGCGTCGCGAAGACGATCCCCACAACCAGGGCCATCGGTATGGCGAGGACCAGAGTCAGGACCTTGTAGATCACGTACTTGCTGAGCTCAAACAGAGCGTGGCTGCAGATCCAGACCTTGTCGAACGAGTGGGTGAGCTCGGGCTCCGCGATCACATCCTCGAACCCCAGCTGGAACAAGAGGAGGCTCTACCGTCACGGGGAGCTGGGGTGCGGGGAGCCCGCCGGGGACCCCCCTCGCCGAGCACCCGAGCCCTGGCCCCGGCCCCGCCCGCCCCCGGCCCGGCCCGGCCCGCACCTGCAGGTGGGAGTTCAGCCCGTGGGGGTCGCGGTCCAATTCG
>VZSE01008501.1:2082326-2109715 GCA_013398275.1 Promerops cafer | reverse complement strand
GCCCGCGGCAGCCGCCGCCCCGCGCCGTGGCAGCCGCTCGGGGGGCGCTCAGCCCTCCCGGCCGCGCTCGGCTTCCCCGCTCATCTGCGGGGCCCGGCTGTCACCGCGGCCTCGCGCCCGTCTGGCTGTTGTCAGCGTTTGTGGCATCGCAACAACAGGCAGCAGAAACAAAAAGCGGAAGGGATTGTGCTCTGGGCCGTGCTGGGCCGCGTCTGTGGCCCCTTTGCAGCTGTAGGGGAAACAGGGAAAAAAGGGGGGAGGAGAGGTGAGTCGCCACTGCCCACCGAGGTTCCCGGGTCCGGCCCCACTGGCCCGTCACACTCCAGCGGGCTTTACTTGACTCGTACTGCTCAAACTGCCTAATTTTTGCTGCGATAAAATACTGCATCTGCCATGAAAAGTATTTTCATGCCTTCTTTGGGTTTTAGCTTCAGTCCATACAAATTATTTCCTCTATTTTATTTGAGCACATGTTTTAAACCTAAGAGTGATCTGTATAAAGTCACTAAATTGTTTTAGTGACTGCTAAAAGTACCTGATAATATTGATATGCAGAGTGATCTCATGAGCTTCCAGGAGTTAATTCTTGCTGCATTCAATAACCACAGTCACCTGTCAGTCTCGGAGAGAAGTGATATTACTAATCAATCATCCAGGCCTGTTAAATTAAAAAGGAAGTTGCTAATTTTAACTTCCTTTAATTTTCACCACTACATTAAGTTAAGGAGAGCTTTAAGCTTTAAAAAGCTCACAAGAAAGTGATATAAAAACAACTGTGCAAAATTTGGGTAGGAAATCACCTATTACAATGCTCTGGTCCATACTGCATAGTTCTTGTCGGAAACTTCTGCAGAAAAGCTTTGCATGGGGTGTAACTCATATTGATGGGGTTTTTTCTCCCATCCTAGTGACCTTAGTGATACTGATCTCACGCAAATGTTTTGGACTAGTTCTAAAAAGCCTGCAAATACGAGTTTACAATAGGTTCAAAGGCAAGCAAAGAAACAGCATGATGACTCAAGACATACTTACGTCCTGCATTTCTACTCTGCTTCCCCTCACCTCTCCTGCCTTCCTCCATTCCTCTTTGCTCCATGAGTGAGAAGAATAAAAAACCAATTAGAGTCGAGGTTCAGCCCTACCCTTCAGGGTGCTTCTGTCCAGCAACTGTTATTTTTTTTGCCTGTTGATATGGGGACCTGAGTGCAGCCCAAAGGCATTCATCAGGTTTCTGGAAGCTGCTTGGATTAGGCACAGAAATTTGGATTTGGTGCTGCTGAAAAGCAAGGTAGGAGCCAGCAACACAAGCTCCCAAAGTAGCCCCTTAGTTACAGAAGTCAGACCCTACTGGTTTGTACCAACTACTTCCTACTTCTCCCCTCACTAGGGGCATGGATCAGGTGCACGTGCACAGCCTGGGACCTGCTTTTGGACAGCTCTGCCCATTTCCCAACCACTCCTGCTGCATCTCACTCAACCCAACCAGCTGGAGCTGCGAGTCTGTAGCTTTGTTGCTCAGTTCCAGCTTTGCTAAATAACTATGGTAGTTATTTTGGAAATTATATTTGTATATGACTTATCAAGTGAGGCTGAGAGTAAAGTCAGAGCAGCATCAAGCTATAATCCCTGGCAAAAGCACAGAATAAAAAGAGGTATATACAATGTTTTTTCCATACATGTTTTTTATATACAATGGATCTTTCCAGTATCCATGTTCAGGGACACCAGGCTCAGCTTTCTGCCAGCATGGCTGGACAGAACACTTTGAAGTACAAAAGTAAGAGTAGAAGAAATGACCATTAACAGGGTGCAAAACTTCTCCAATCTTACATGCTATTCTCTTTGGAGAGATTTTTTGTTTTTTTAATCTCTGTTGGTAACAGCCAAGGAATTCTATCATGCAACATGAAATGCATATGTATGTGAGTGTTTCCACGCTTTGGCTCAGGTGTAGTTCCTTATGTGCTAAACTTCTCCTGGAAGGTATCATCAGCTGTTGAAGAAATACATCTCCATTTTCTAACCATTACCCCTTTTGCTACCATGTTTTTAAGAAGTGAAAGGGTGAAATTGCTCATTATTATGAATTCTTTGTATTAGAAGAGTCTCTCAGAATGTATTGTGGTACAGAGTGCACAGCTATTGAACAAATAGTCTCCCAAAAAGCTTGTAATCAAAAGTATAGGCCCAGGGATGACAAATGGATGCAGACATATAGATGGGGCATCCAAAAAAGCAAGCAAGGCTGTGGTAGGCTCAGTAGTTTTATTACTGTTTTCATACACATTGTTGGAAAAGGACTTTTAGGAGCTAGTTTGGAGAAGGATTTTATTGCGTGTTCACTGCAATTCCTCTGAGGTGTGAAGTGCAGCATAAGGGGAAACAGTTCACAAACAGATTTTTGTAGAGTGAAGGTCTTGGCAAAAAAAGTTTTCATATCTGTCCTTGAAAAAAAAAGTTACATTTCGACTCTAATGTGTAATTTTATTGAAAAATGTGGTGTTCATTTAATTCTATATTTGTTTTATAAGGATATTCCTGTTTAAGCTTTGAGTATTACTTTGATAACTTTGATTATTGTAGCATTTTATATACAGATACAAACTGTCTTCCTTGACCAGGGCAGGCATGCCAGTTATGTATCTTTTGGCAAAATCTTCACAATTTTGCTAAACATTTGAGAAAGTGCCTCTGTCTTTGCAACAAGACCATAGACAATGGCCAGTTGGGCCTCATCCATTCTATTTTGCTTGTCAGGATGAGTTCAGCTCTCAGGGTATCCTTTCCCTGTTGTCTCTCTCTTTTCCCTTTAAAAAATATTTGTAGTTTAATCTAAAAGTATCATATAATGATTATGATACAAATAACATTTCACATTTTCAAAGAGATAAATGACAAGAAGTTCTATTAATTTCTCTTGTAATTTTATTGGAATTTTAACAGATGTGTGCTTCAAATATGTTATTTTCTTTGCAAGATCAGTATTGAAAATCTTAATGAATTCAGAGGAGCTGTGAAAAGAATATTTTACCCTCTTATCTCTATGACATACCTGGGGAATTTTTGTTACTACCATTTCATAGATAGGCAGTATGCTGGGATACAAAAGGTCAAAACAAATATTAGTTTACATTAGAAGTGAGGTGTAAAACCAGTGTCTGCAGCTGTCCCCAGCTGTGCAGCATGGGTGGAACGGAGAGGCAGCTGCACAGCTGAGATTTCAAGATGTGAACCAGGCAGTGTTAGTGGAAAAGTTGCAACTTCTTTTCCCAATTTTCCTTCTGATAAATTTATGCCTAGATGTAAATCCATTTGAAGGAAGCAGTTGTAGAGAACTGAGAAATTTGTGTGGCATTCAGGGATATGTGAGATGTGTTCAAATGAAACCAACCCCGAAGAGCTTTGCAAATCAAAGATATTGATTAGAAGCTCCATTTTCTTATTTACACAGTGGGCAGTTTAAATATTCAGATTTGACACGTAGAAAGGTTTAAACTCCAAACATTAACACATTGCCTTGATATAGCCATATCTGTATAAACCAAAAAAAATTTAACAAAATCAAATAAATTGCATGTTTGAGGAGTTTGCATAGGAAAACCTGATGGGAGACCTTTTGAAAAATTGTGTACATCGTATGTATCCTGCTTTGTCACCACTGAAGCAGTGACCTTTGACTTGTTCCATTAAAAAGGATAATGAGGTCCTGTCTCTGTGTATGGAAGCTCTCTTGTGCTGCATCACTTTTATTGTAATTTTTTGTCCTGTGGAGTGTAAAATTCACTGTTTTCAGTGGCCAATAAATGCAAATAAATGTAAGCCATGGCTAAACATTTATATTTAATTTGCTGAATTATATCCTTTGCTGCTAAGTTTAGCCAAATGCTTCTATGAAGATTGGTTTTGTATGTGTTGAGGTGAAAGCTGCTTTGAGAGTCAGAATAGAGGTGACATGATAAATATGTTCAGGCCAGAAACTGGTTGTGGAAATGATTTTAGGACTTTCTGGATCTCTTTTAGCCAAGCTAAGTTAGTGTAATAGAGATCTTTATAGTAGCTTTCAGCATAGCCTCTGATTTCTAATATGAGAAAGGAAGAAAGCAAGTACTCCCATGAGGTCTCCTGAGTTGCTGTTTTGATGACTTAATAGTGCTAAAATAGTCTCCACTGAAGGAATGAGAGAGTTTGCTGTTTAATACCAACAGTGGGAATATGGTTCCTTGTGAGCAGATAGAGAGCACGGGGAACAGCAAAGGGGCTGGGCTCAGACATTTATAGATACTTCTTTTTTCTTTTCTTGCATAAATAGAAGTTTGGAAATGTTTTTAGTGTGTTTTCATAATACCTTCTTGTGAGCTTTCAATTTTAAAAAAAATTTGCTTCTGCCAGCAGTTTATAGGATGTATCATCAGAGCTCTTATTAATACATGATACATGTTATTAATACATTTGAATGCTGAAATAAGCGGTGGTCTAGTGAAGAGTTCTCAGGTTGGGATTTGGGCTGTCTGTATGTATGACATGTATTAAGTCATAGAATCATTACGGTTGGAAAAGGCCTCCAAGACTGAGTCCAGCCTTTGACCAAACACCACCATGTTAACTACACTATAGCACTTAGTGCCACATCCAGTCATTTCTTGAATGCTTCCAGGGATAGTAATTCCACCACCTCCCTGGGTAGCCTGTTCCAATGCTGGACCACATTTTCAGAGAAGAAATTCTTCCTGATGCCCAATGTGAGCCTCCCTTGGTGCAGCTTGAGACCATTTCCTCTTGTTCTGTCTCTAGTTGCCTGGAGAAGAGGCTGACTCCCACCTGGCCACAGCCTCCTTTCTGATGGTTACAGAGTGGTAAGGCTAAACCACCCAAATCCCTCAGCTGCTCCTCATAGGACTTACTCTCAAGACCTCTCACCAGCTTTGTTTTCCTTCTTTGGACATCTTCCAGCACCTCAATGTTCTTTTTGTAATGAAGGGCCCAGAACTGGATGCAGAACTTGAGGTGTGGCCACGCCAGTGCCGAGTACAGGACAATCACTTCCCCAGTCCTGCTGGCCACTTCAATGTTTACAGCAGTACAGAAGCGGATATAATCAATGTTTCCTGTGTGTTTAAGCATGTTAAAGATTATAAGACACCCTAATGGGATTCCTACTCAGTGGGCCAGCTGCATGTTACAAAAGGTTGAGAAAGGGATGTAGGGTATGGAAAGCTACTCAGCACTGAATGGCAGTTCCTGAGCCTGTTCATGCCCCAGTCCTGCCAGAGCTGGGGAGCAGAACTATCTGCTTTAGCCTTGCAGCACGGTGGTCCAACAGCTGCTACTGTTCAGCTGACTGGTGGCAGCTTGTTAAAATGTGTAACCCCAGTGTTCATGGCTGTTTCCTTACATAAGCGGAGAAGAGAAAGGCATTAAACCAGTGTAGCGTGAAACCAGAACCTGGAAGTTCATCAGAGCTTCAGAGCTTGGTCTCTTTGCCCACTGAAATGAAAGAGGAAAAGGGATATTGTGGAGGAAATGTGGAAACTGCTTGGGTGCTCATGTGATTTGCAGGAAGAACCAGGTGATTTCTCTATGAGCATCCAAGTTAAACCAGATTGTGATGAAAAATCATCATAAAAGCAGTAACTCTTCTTGGATGGTTTTTGTTGCAAACATTCTGTCATTAGTTGGCAGTGATGGAGGATCCTTTACCTTGGACCACAACATGTTTTTTGGTGATTGCTGAATGTTCTAATTAGGACTCTGCTAATGGTTGTTTTATTCTTTCTTCTATTGAAGAAGTGTTGCTTTGCAGGCAGCTGTGTCTAGTGGGAAGCAGGTGATGACTGGGGGTGTGAAGCAGTGCTGTCATTGATTGATGGCTTTTACAATGATAAAAATCAAATTCTTGAACTCTTCAATAGTTACCACAAGCTTAGGTGCTTTAGATATTAAAAAACACCAAAACCTGATAATTTTTTTTTTTTCTGAAGATGCAGATTTCTATCCATTCAGCAGCTGGTTGAAATACTTCTCAGGTCTGTTTTTAAAAGCTATCCATCTGGAAAATGTGAAAGTCACTGGATTAAGACTAGAATTGTTTAGTTTGCATTTCTAAACTGCACTTCAGGGTTTTGCTGCCACTAAGTTTTCCTGATGTTTTCTGCAACTTGCTATTTAAAAACTCTCTATGTGAAAATCTCTTTGATCTTTTCACCAGTTTCTGCTCTTTTCATGCTTTGTGTATGGAAGAGGAATACTGAACATGTTATGCTTGAATTATGTCATTCTTTTCTGTAGTTCCTTTACAAAAATGCTTATCAGGGTCTGATAAACTGCTTTTTCTAAGAATGCATTTTTGGTCTGTTTGCAGTATGTTAATAACCCAGAAAAACTCTGAGGTGTTTAGTACATTCTCATCCATAAAGTTGACAACAAAACTTTTTATTTCTTATTCCTAAAATATAGAAAAAATATTTTTCATTCTTATTCATCATATAGTTTTCAAATGGCTTACAGGAAAGCCAGAAATATGAATAAGTTCTGTACACAGAATGATGAATTTTTATTTTCCAAGACTTTGGCCATTCCTACACTTGGGGCTTGTAAGGGTGTGACTTTTACTTTACAGGGAGTGCTTCACATACACTATCCTTTGGATTTTTTTCTCTTAACTTTATTATCTTTTTGTAGTCTGATAGCTTGGTTAATTCTTGACTTCTTTAGATAAGTAAAGTAATTTCTGAGGTAAAACCCTTCCTTTATGAAAAAGGATGCTCCTCTGAGAAAAGTAGAATTTGCAGAATACTTTTTCAAAGGGCATGCAATTAAAAAATTCCTACTTTGAAAACTCCACTGAGAAGAGATGACAACAGAACACAAACGCCCTTGTGAGCAACTGATATTTTTTCTAATTATTTTGAGTCAAAGAAGTGTAGTTGAAGAATGTACCATTCTTGGAGGTGCATTTGGATTACATTCCTTCTCTCTGTAAGACTGCTCTAGTCTGACTTGGCCTGCCCCTGTGGTGTCAGTGCAACTGGTCCATGTATAACAACACATGTATATATAATATATATGCACATTATATGTATGAATGTATGTCTATTACAGTGTTTGCTCTGTCCAGGTTATCCAAAGAAAGGAGATTGGAGCAGATAGACTGCAAAGTTACTTTCTAGAGAAGAGATACAGTATCAATAATCAAAGTCTAGCAAACTGTGATTAACCTTCAATTGGCTACTTCTGGGATTTTTCCCTCCAGGCCACTCCCTCCAAGGCTATGTGCTCTTCCTCTTTCTGTGTCTTTTTAGTTAATCCAGGGGGAACAGGGAAACTCTTGTCTAAAGAGTTAGCAGCAGCCAGTGAGTTCGACATGTGCTGAAAGCAAGTATGTGTATGCTATGCTTGCATTTTAAAATTTCCTTCCGTGTTTGTGCTTGTAGCAGTGGTAGGAGACATAGCAGAGAACAGGGACCAGGTTAAGGATTGGTTTGTTCTCGAACCCTTTCGACCAGGGCTAGATGGTCCTTGAATAAAATGCTAGCCACTACTCTGTTTTAGTTGTGAAGAACACTGAGTTATGCAGATGAACTAATAAGAATGGGAATAAGAAATTTTTAAGTGGCCCACTGGAGACAGGTCTGGGAGAAGAGAACATTGTTAGTCCTAGACTAGCAGATCTTTTACATATTTCTTGCTTGGAAGACTAGTTCAGTCTACTTTGGAAATACAGAATGCATTTTTTAAATTCAGTTTCCCTTTCTATTTCCCCATAAAAGTCCCTCTCTTTTTGTATTCATGCCTTTCAGACTGTAGATTGCTGTATGTCTTTAATTGTCATACAGCCAATGTCTTAAAAGTTCAGTTCTATTTTAGTCACTCACTACGTATCAGTCTCTCCAGCTCTCTGATCATTTTTGCTATTTTCTGGACTCTCTGGACTCCTTCCATTTTCTCACTCAGCCTTTTTGATAGTTAGACAGCTATAACTGCATATAAAATTCCTGGCAGGCACAGAGGGAATAAAGTAATCTATGGATAGATTTTAACCTTCCTTTTTTGTCTTGTGTTTGTGAAAACAGCTCAAAACTCTTTTATTTGTACTGCTACCAATGCATTTATTTTATTAGTGCATGCCCTCTCATTCATTATAGCTTTAAGATTAATCAGCACCTCTGTTTATAACAGCTGAAGTTCTTCCCCTTTTATTTTCTGTAGTCTGCTTTAATTTATAGCTGTTTCTGTTATTTTGTGTGTGTGCCTGTGTGTTCACGTTCGTTCATTGATTCTATTTATAATTTTTCTATGATTCTCTTCTTTTTCTCTTTGAGAAAGAATTCCATATAAAGACCTCTATCCTTCAGATAGAAATGTAGATAATGCAGGTGAAATAAGTCAGAACTCCACCTTTTCCAACAAAACCTTTGGGAATAAAGGCAAAATCAGAGACTTGAATAGTAATCAGAGACTTGAATAGTCAAAGTATTTAAAGACTGTATCCTGGCTATATATGGTAAAACAACCCAGGCAATACTCTGAATTCTAGGCCACTCCTGAGACTTAGCCCACTCTCGCCCTTTGCAGTGTAGTGTTCCCTCAACATGAGATCTGGTTCCTAGAAAATCCTGCTCATACTGGGCCAAGAAATGCTCTGAGAATGTTCCTGGGGCCTTTCTAAGGAAGCACCCAGGAAGCGCAGACAAAAAATGTCCCAGCAAAGCACAAGGGCAGCAAAGGTGCATATATATCTACGCTTTGTTTTCGTGTTGGTAACTGTCTAAAACATATGCTGGGCACTGTGAACGTTTGAGTATCAGGTTTATTAGAGAATATTGGCATATAGTGAGAGAATGGCAAGCCTGAGGCATTTCTTGGATTGTGACTCATTCTGTTTTCCATTTCAGCAGCTCCAGGTTTATTTTGGTGCCTTAACCAAAGATTTTAGATTTGCTTAACTCTTTTCATTATAAGCTTTCTAGTTTACTTCAAATGTTTTAGTAAAAGAGAAGTAAAAGACTATAGAACACATCTCTTGAGGACCTTCTGACATAAGTACTGAAGTATCACTATGGTTGTCTGTACATGAGATCTGACAGGCCAGGGCTGTTTTTCTCTCTATATAACTTCTGGCAAGACAACCGGGCTTTTTGTACTATATTGTCTTTATCTAACTCATTACCTTTTTTTTTTTGTGTGGGAATGAAATGCAGTTTTTTCAAGCTCATGTTTATTAATCCTGTGAAGCATATCAGGGAACTCATTTGCCTTTATAAGTGCCCAGTGTACCATCGAAAATCTGGTTAGCATGTGCTGCACAATATTGTATACATCATTTCCAGCTGTATCATGAAAATTCAAAACTTTTTGGTAGACTCTCCTTTTCTCTCAAATTAATTTTATAGTCCGCATCCTGGTGACATTGTATGAGTATCCAAATTCTCAGGAACAGTAAATTAAATCTTTTTAGCCACTTAATTTTCTTTATTAGTATGCCCTTTGCTTCTTGAACTGATGTGTAATAAGGAAAAGCGCTGTTCAGCACATTTGGTAGGAAAAGCTATGAGAAGTGTGAAAGCTGTTTTAAATAGACTCTGCTAGTTGCATGTGATGAGATGGATGCAACCTGCATTTCCACAGGGAGTTTGAAAATACGGTACAGACTCAGCTTTGAGATCACCACAAAGTCTCATGAAAAAGCAGCACACCAGGATGTTTACTGCTTCTTCTCTTGCTCCAGCAGAGACATATTTTGCCCAGTCCTTGATTTGCAGTTGATCAGGTCAATGGTATGGGTAGGGTCAAAAAAAACATCACTCTTTTCCTAGCTCACTGCCTGCCCATCCCGTTGATAGGAAGCAGATGACTGCTTCAGTGCTGAGTTGTTTCCTATGATGATTGTTAATGCTGAAAGGAAAGCTGATGAGTAAAGGGACATGGAAGAGTCCATTACTACCCACAATGAGTGCACAGGATAAAGCACAAGCCTGCTGAGAGCTGTTACAAGTAGAAATAGCAGGGAAACACTTAGGGCCAGGAATTCTGCAGATTGACTGGGATGTATTTCATTGAAAATTCTCAGTCTGCATCAGAAGACCTCTTGTGATAGGCTGACAAGGAGGGATCTTTAAAAAGAAAATAAGAATGCAGTTGCTGTACAGGGGCTGTGCTGTGTAACTGTCCCTCTAAGAGGCGTCAGAAGGAAAAGAAGATCACTTTTTCTGGTTGTACAGAGGATTATTCTGATATGCTTAAAAATATAATTTTGAGACAGGCCTGTGAGAAAATGTCTTTTCTTTCCATTTTGTTCCATTCAGAGACATTATTTCCAGATCACTGTGACATGAAAGAGAATGTGTTTACACAGTAGTACAGAGTGCCTCTGACAGAACATAGCTGAGGGCAATGTAATATGGAGAAAGATGCCTCATAAATTCCATCCCATTTCATGACCCATCCAGAAAAGGTGGTTTTGTTCAGACACTGATCAAAAAACAGCTGTCATCATGTAGGCAAGAATGATTAACAATAGACAATGAGAGCATTTACCCAGAGCTCACCAAGGAGTGGGCGGTGGGCACAAAACTAAAGAAAATTCAGGAACAGAGCTGAAGCCTGACATGATTAACAAAAGCATGTTTTTGTTATAAGTATGCCCTTAATAGCCAAAATCATTTGCTGCTTAGTAAGTGCTCTGTTCAAGCCAGTTGGGCGGTGAGTAACAGTGCCCAAACATTCCTGGTTTGCAGAGAGGTGCCACATGCCTTCTCTGTGTGCAATGTTTCAAGACGTTGCAAAGTTATTGTCCCTGTGACAACTGCAAATTATGACTAACAAATAAAGAATCAGAAGAGCACAGTGCTGGCTATGCCATTCCTCCCACCGACAAACTCACTCTCTCTTATCAGCCCTGGCAGCACCTGTGCTCTGGGCATCCAGGTCCTGATGGCTGCAAGAAAGCTGACAGTATAGCAAAAGAAGATAAGCAGCACAACTCAAGCTGGAGTGGTAGAGAATGGGTAAGAATGAAAGACAGAAAAGGAAAAAAGCCTCATATCAAAACAGTGTTGTGTTTTCCCTTTGAACATTATACAAATCTCCACTAAAAACCACTACAGCAGGAATTTATAGAGCACTATCTCGATGGAGAGTTTTGCCACTTGTGTACTCTGTCTCCAGTGGCTTTTATACACAATGTCCAAAAGAAGTTGAGTGCTGCCCAAGTTTTATGTTTCCCAGGTACAGAAGTTACAGGAACTAGGAATCTTATCTGTGTTTTTATCTCAGCATGCTTGGAAGAGAGAAAGGGGCTTGGCCTTTGGAGTCTGCACATAGCTAAGCCAAATACTTCATGTCAACTCAAGTTCAGGGAAAGAAAAGAGAGACATTCAGCACAAAGAAATTGTTGGCATTCTAGGGCTGACCTTTTGCAGGTGGAAATCAGGGTGGCTCATTCTTTTGAAAACCTGCAGAATGGAGAGGTTGAAAGGCTGATAGCATTTATCCCTATTCTTTGCTATGTGAGACAGATTTATTTGGTCTGATTTCTCTGTGAGGAGGATTTTAAAGATACTGAAGTAGAGATCCATATGGTAAAGGCTTTTTGTGAAAGAAGTTGTTTGTGGTGTATTAGCTGTATAATGCTGTAATTGAGGTTAACTACTGAAACAATAATTGCTCCTCTGTTAATGGTCAAAGGATTTGGTAGTGAAAATAAGCTGTTAAAATCGTTGTTTAAATTTCCTTATATTCACACTGACTTTCAAAGCAGGGTGTCAGTTCTGCCAGCACATCAATTACAGCCACGGAATACCTGCTCCTGAGCAGCAACCCTTTACAGTTTGGATGGAGAAGAACCAGGGAGACATGTATGGTAACTAATGCAGAAACTTGAGCCCAGGTGGTTGCTGGGCACAGGGCAGCGGTGAAGTCTGGCATTACAAGAGAAACACCTATCACTGAATTCTGGTTTTGGACAGTAGGAGAAAGGAAAAAAGCATTAAGCACTTTTCCCATCAAAATGTGCCTGAATGTGCCCACCTAGGTTAATAGTCTAGTAGATGGACTTTGGAATTAGTGATCAACCAAAGTCCAGTTCCCTTGCTACTAACCATTCTCATTGCTAAGGGATACTGGTGGTTTTTAAAGAGGTCTGGATGTAGAGCTCAGGTAAGATAGCAATTATATGAACGTCTGTCTGGGTGGTTGGTTCAGCATTTCAATTCCATTCACAGATCAGAATTCAAGATTGAGAACTCATTCATTCAGGAAAGGTGATCTCTCTGTTTATGGACCCCATCTACCAGCTCAACTTGGCAACCATAATGGAAGCCCTTTTATGACTCTAGCAATGCACTGCACACTTTTGTGACAGGCAGGTAGTTGCTTTGGGTATGCCAATAGATAAAATTTAACAATTTATGACCAGATGAGAGATGTAAATATTTTTTAATGGGAGCTGGCCAAGTGCTGACCTGCAGCACGGTTATTAATTAGGATTAACTCCAAGGACTTAACAAAAATGTTCAACCACTGCCAGGAAATCAGAGTGGCAGATTTAGGGGTGGCTGTTGTGATTTCTGGTTCCTCTGCACTCATTTAAGGGATCCCTTATTTTTAGTGGTGGGGTTAAAGTGTCATTTTGTGGAATGTAAAAATGTTTGTTATTTTTTTTATGTGGTTGTATGGCACCATTCATACCTAAAGTTTGTTTTGTGTAAGGTTTGATAGATTGCTGTACTCACAGGCTTCTTGGATATTGGTTTCTTGTTAACTCCAGTTTCTTTTATTTGGCTGAGCCATTTTGGGTGAAAAATCATCATCTTATATACTTTTGATAAAAGTAGGTCTTAAAATTTTCAGCGAGGTGGTAACAAGAAGATTATTTGTCTTGTGTGCCAGTAAAAACCACAATATCCTGCTTCTTCCCCTGTGTTGGCTGGTTAGTGTATTTCCCTGTGATTTTCAGGCTTTAATTTCCAGCCTGAGGCTGAAAAAGCCAAGAACACAGAACCCACAGCTTATTTATAGAGTGGTTCTGATAACCACAATGGCATTGTACAAAGGTAGGCAGTACTGCAGACTGTTCTAATCTCAGAAATATTAATATATACTGACTGCAAGGATATCTGCTTTGCAAATTGTGGGTATTTTAGCTAGATATATACCAACTCAGCTAAACCAGATAACAGTATTTTTGAGTGAGAATAAATGAATAGGAAAAGCTAGATACCAAAAGTATTCTACTAATATCATGCATTAACTTACAGAGGCAGGTTACTGTACTTTTTTGTTTAAAAATTTAGAAGAAGGATTTTCTTAGACTGGGAATTTATCTTCCTGCTAAAATACAAGAGAGACAAACTGTGCTCAGCTCCTATTTGAAACATCTGCAGAAACAATAATAATTTAAAAAATTAACTAAACCAAATATGTGTTCGAAATGCTGCCTTTCACAGTATCAGCAGAGTTGTCAGTACTATTGCACCTTTCTTCTCAGCCAGTTTCTTAGTATCTTGTTTTACAAACTTTTGTCACCATGCAAGGAAAAAGAGAAAGCTTATTGTTCCTAATTCCTTGTTAGAAGGAAGAAAACGTTATTTTCTTTACAAAGGCTTTCCCTCTGTTTCATTGCAGAACATCAATCTAGAACTTTGTTGTCTCACAGGAAAAAAGTATATTATATGTGTTTCATTTTGTTTTCCAGTTTTATAAAGTGAAGATACATGAATTGTGTTTTAGGACAGCTTTTAAAAAGTGACCTATTTTTTTCTTTTAAGTAACCAAGTCAGCAAATCATAATTGGAAATGGAAGTGTATTTCTATAGGTATGAAGCATGCCAAATACTAGTGCCTAGTCTGATTTTGTATTTCTGTTTACTTTATCACTGGTGTGCCACTGTTTTTTAAATCACCCTGTGTCCTGCAGGATAAGATAGTAACATACTTCCCTTTGGCTTTCAAGATGTAATTAAGTTTGGCTTAGTTTACCATTTTAATGAGAAGAACTCCCTACACAATTCTCTGTATCATGAATAAACACTGATTCCTGTTTATTCATACTAAGAAATCTGTTAGTATTTTATTATACTAACATCTGTACCTTGAAACAAAGCACATCCATTTTAAATAATCTATGAATGAATAGATGTATAGTTGGGTTTATGGAATATTAAGCCAGTGAAAACCTCAAGGGTAAACAATCAGTGCAAGCCACCTGAGCTTATCTAATTAACACTCTGAAAAATGTGAACATGTCAGGAGAAGTACTCCTTTATGTTTTGACACATTTCTTTGTTCTTCTACCCATCAAGATACAATCCCTACACAATAGAAGCCCGGGTGTTGTCTAATGTCTGGGTAACTGAGAACAGAATAAGGGCTATACCGCCCTTATATTCTGTTTATATGTTTTATATCTTGGATCTCTCAGGAATGTGCTGCAACCCCTATCTAGCCAGCTTAGGTAGGCTGCCTTCCTGTGGGAGCAGCATTGTGATGGGAGGGACAGGGCAGCCACAGCATTCCCCTGAGTGGGGACTGGATGTGTGGATCCTGCAGCTTAGAAGCTCATGGATGAAACATAACCATCGTGAGCTGGGCACACCAGGACTCTGGGAGGCAGTGCTGATGCAGACAGTGAAGATGTTTCCATCCTGTATAGGGGGCAACAAGAGGAACGGCTTGAATTACAGTTCTTGCACTGAAATTAAGCCAAGGACTATTCCCTGTTAATTTAATGTAATATGTTCGTGTTAAAATTCAGAAGAAAAAGTGCATTGCTTTATGAAATGTCCTGTGATGGAACTATCTGGATTTACCATAAGAGCCACGGCTGTGCTTAAGTGGTGCTATCTATTCTAAAGAACCTGCTTTTACCAGGCAAAGTTTTTATTTAGAGACACCTGAATAATAGGAAAGCATTTTCAAGTTGTGGTGTACATGATACTCCCTAAGAATGCATGTAGTCACATCTGAGAATATTTTTACTGACATGACAACATTAAAGTAAAATATTGAACTGGTGAATCCTAGAGTGTGAACAGTGGCTTAAACATGGTCTTCTAGTGAGAAAATGAAAGATAAATTCCATTTACAGGAGAAAAGAGAAAGCTTTATCCAATGCCTTTATTATAGAGTGTGTGTCTGTTTCCATGAAATGACTTTTGGAGCAGCTGGAGAACTATGACATGGATACCTCTCCAGAGCTAACATTCCCTATACGCATATTTTTAATTTAACATTTTGCCTGGAACTTGTTCACTGATTGAACACTGGTAACGTTATAGCATCTCTAATGCTAATTTGTATCTATAGAACATTTTTAATTTTTCTATAGGAAACAGCCCTGGGGTTGTACAATGTGAGGTGTTTAACTTTCCTAGGGTCTTGTAAAAAAAGCAAATTCATATTTTTCATGAAATTGGGATGTTTCTTGAGCAGACATGGCCTTGCTTCACAGTAAATCAGCTCCAGTACCTTTGGCACACAAGAATTTACCAAGAGCATGTCTCAGAAAGGTCAGCAGATTGCTCAGTCAAAACCTCTTTCCAAGTTTTAGATTGCACCATCTTCAGTCTTGAGAAAGGTTCCCTTGAGTGGGTCCCCTGTTTCTAATAATAATGTGTTGATTTAATAGTGAAGTTTCAGTGTGTTTCTTCTTCTTGAAACATGTTGCTAAGGCACACTATCCTGTTTTGCATTCACCATTTGGACAACACTTCACTACGCACAGGAAAATTACTTTGAGGACCATGGGCTGCTGATTGATGCATCACCAATGAGCTGCTTTCTATGAGCATGAATGTCTCCACCAAGGAGGTGGGTGGCAACACCACTTTATTTAGATTTTGTTCAATGATTGAGACAAATATTACATTTTTATCAATGTCTTGCATTGCAATGAAGAAATCCTGGGTCCCACTTGAGTCAGTAGGAAACACATCTGGCAGTTCAGTGCTGACACTGTAATCATTATTTCCCAATGGCCTGTTGCAGTACTTTCCAATCTCTCATTGTTCATGACTTAATCACTTCCCATCTTAACTATTTCTGCTGCCACTTTTGTGCTCTTAAGTCTAAGAGCTTCTCAGTGTCCAAAGTTCAGGGGCTAAATCATGAATTCACTCAAGGAAATGGTCCCGCCCTTCTCATTCACTATACACTGGTGCTCTACACAACTTTAAGGACAATTCAGACTTTGCCCTTTGTCTTTCAAACCTTTCCTCTGTAAGCTGAAACACTCTGATGTCTCTGTCTGCTCTGATGGTGACTTTTAATGCATGATGATCAAAGGGGCTCTATGCTACCACATTTCATGTTAATTGTAAATAAAAAGTTCCCATGAACTACAAATATTGCATTAGGCATCATTGTGAGAAGGAGTTCCCAAGGGATCTGTGAACATTGTCTTTTACACATGGTTTTCAGGATGGCAATTGATCCAGATATCATCTGGAAATCCCTAAAGAATTTTGTTTTCAGTGGTATTGTGAAACTCAAAGATTCTCTTGGTGGCAGCAGCTGCATATTTAAATATACAAAGCCACTGCAAACAAAAAGATTGGATAAAATTGTGGCCATCTCCAATTCAATAATAAAGCATAATAGATATTTATCTCTTCCAGATTTGCCTATTGTAAAAGTGGAAATGCTATAATCTAAGCATTTAACCTAAGTTAGTACTTCTACAGTTAGCAGAAAGAGAGGCTCTTCAGAAGGAGATTTGGTTAGTTATTTTAGATGTGTGTTTTATAGTTAGGCTATAATAAATTTATCTCTCCTTACTGTAGACAGTGTAAGGGACACAGAATAGAACCCAGCTGTTGCAATAGCTGGTTTCACTTTTGCATTGTCTTTCATGGTTTTGTCTGCATAGCCTTAGGCTCAGTTCTGCAGAGTGTGGAAGAGCAGGTAGTGGGTTGGGTCACAATCCAGGTCGCATCCACCAAATTATCTTTTTTTTTTCCTATATATTTCTTACAGCAAGTATAAAGGAATTTTAATACTATTTTATTAGGATATGCAGGGACATCCTGATTCAGGGGAAATAACAGTAAGTTTTAAAGTTCTGTGTTTACACTTTTAAACACATTTTATATGATTTTTCACTAAATGGTAAACCTCACTCCTGGAAAGCCCTGCTCAAGGTACTTCTTAAATGTTTGCTTTACTATGAAAACCATTAACAAGTAAAGATTACACAGAAATTGGTACAGGTTACTTTAGTTAAGCTGTAGTTGCTTTGCAGAACTCTTCCAATTTTACAAATACTTTTAAAACTTAGAGTATATCAGAAAAACAATGTAACCCATTGGAATTACAACACCTCCTGTCAGTGTATTGTGTTGCATTTCTATTGGCTTTCTCTTTTCAACCTGTGTTTCTTGGTGGTTGTTTCTCCCTTACCTCAACATTTGTTTCTTATTTAGGCCATGGTTTTGTGAACAAATTATTGCAAACTAGGTGTCAATTTACACTCAGGAGTTATTTTTTGGTGGATGCCTGTGAGCAAATACCAACCACAAACAAATGAGCGGTGCTTTATCAAATTCCTAGCAATACCTAATAAATGAATTCGTTAAAGAAAATTTTAGAAAATGAGGGAAAATGGAAAATACAAACTTATCTGTGAGATATTCAGGAGCTAGTGGATCATTAGACTTTACAAAAGTGTTAAGAAGTGGCAGATTGTAGCAGAATGTAGAGGTTTCCACTTGTTTCTATCATCTTGTGTTCATAAAATTAGTCATCGCTTGCTTCCCTTAGTTTTGCCTTACACAATAGATATAGAGGAATCCACTGGGATAACCATGGAGTTCCAAACCATTGAACTCTATTTATTTAGATTACAAAAACAAAAGCAGCAAACCTGACTGATGAACATCACAGACTGAAAGAACAATGCCTTTAGAAACATGCAAATAGATTTCCTTTAATTCTGGAAGGAGGTCTTTGAAATAAACAGGGTGGTAAATTATTTAGACTCTATTTTTTTGGAGATTGAGCTTACTAATGTTCCAGATGTGAAAGAACAGGAAGTTCTATCATTTCCTCAGAATATGTGGTGTGTAGACTATTATTATAAAACTACAGATTGATAAAATAAGAAGGAAAAAAAATATTTATTTTCTTATAAAAATGTGTTATGCTATTATTCATGGCACCATATTTTAATTTTTTTTTTACTTTTTTCTCAGTAACATAACTGTTTTCTCATTTTAAGAATCAATCCAGAAGTAGAAACCCATTTTTACTGCAAGTGGGATGAGAAACCATTAAGATGGTATTTTCAGAACATAATTACAATGTTGTTGTTGTTATCAACAACAACAACAACAATAGTAATAATAATAATAAATAGTATAATTTAAAAAATTAAAATCTGTGTTGAGTATTAATGATGATTATTAGTACATATCTGGAAATATATTTTCCACAATACTTACCATAAAATCTTTTGTGGCATCACTGATTAGACAGAGTTCTTAATCAGTTTGTGTGATTAGAAAATATGTGCTTGAAAGCAGACAAGAATATAATACAAATTTATATGGGTAACTGTAGAATTGTTTCCAGTCTGATAGCAGCTAAAGCAGAGCAGCTGTTCAATCAGTAATCTCCTCATTAATTCATTTTAATGATGAATTTGTGAAGTTTTTCTTGTCTTATATACTGAACTCTTTAGCGCTGTGCTCTTTTCTTAAATACAGACATTGCTACAGTAAACTCTTTTCCTACCAATATATATCTCTATGCATGTAAACTTTATGTATTTTTCTCAAGAAAAGTAGTTAACATGAGAAATTCTGAATGTCATGTTTTGATCATCCTTTTTAGGGTCCCATTCTGCACCCTGATTCTGGATCTGTTAATGGAAAGACAGCCTTTGTTCTGCAGGGGGAAAAAAGCATGCTAAGCTTACACAGTTAGAGAAAGCAGGACAAGCAAACCTCTGCAGGGACAGCACTGTCTCCAGATGTCCACAGGATACTGAGTATTAACAGAATGAAGTGACACAGTATGAAAAATAGTTGAAAACACTGTCATTTGGTGAGTTTTTGCTCTGCAGTTTTTTGCAATCTGATAATTTTACTAATTTCTTAAATGCTAAAAAATCCTTCAGGAAAGGTAAAACTTGAATTATGAATGAATTTGCACATCCCGAAAAGTAGAAGAGGCAAGCCAAGATCTTTCAAGGACACCTTTCATTGGACTGTATTTTCAAAAATACTACTTCCTTTTATCAGTCTCTGTTTGGTCTTAAAATACATTCCAAATAAATGTTGACCTAGTGAATAAACACATTTCTGTGTATGGTTTCTAGATAAAGACATGAGAGAGTGTCTCAAACACAGGAATCAAATGAATTCACCAGTAAATCTTACAGAGCAGAGATTCCCCTGGGTCTAGTGAAATTTAAACCTGATAATTATTCAATATAATTTGTGTAATTTAATCGATTGAACAATATTTAGATTTTGTTTGCTGTGTCATTATTAATTATTAGACATGCTACAGTTGAAGTTATGTGAATTTTGGGCAGTACTGAAGTCATAAGAATTCAAAATCTAATTCAGGTACAAGTTACACAAAGAAAGATGGGCTATAGTCCAGCTGTAGTGCTGAGCCTGCAAGAATGTCAACCTGCAAGCATGACAGCAGCTATGTGACACCACAAATAAAACAACTAGGTGGAAAGGCATCAAGAATAGGCTTACTAACTCCCATTTGGAGCTATACTCAGCCCTAAATTGCATAGTACCTGAAAAGAATCTGAAGTCTGTGGTCCTGTAAATGTGTGGGCTGTTTTAGTAAAGAAACAAAATTTTATTTTTCTCCACCAGCAGAGACCTTAGCCTGGGGCATGTCTATACTATAGAGTAACAAAATGCCCATGTAAACAACGTGGAAAGGGATGTAATAACTCTGTGTTACATTTGAAGAGATCAGAATATTGACTATGAGGGTAAATATCACTTAATGATTTAGGATTCTTTCAAGCTGTATACTTGCCTGCAGAAAAAAAATTGCTTAGAACAGTGCAATAAGGCAACACATTCAAATTTGTCTAGAGTTCATTTCAAAGGGGCCTCTGCATTACCATTTTTCAGAAATCCTTCAATTTACTGAGATGTATTTTGAGAAAGCTGCTTCATACAAGCACCTAAAAGACTATTGATAAAGGGCTATCAGTGAAGAGTATATCATAAATTTCTTGGCTTCCAAGAGCTTGCCAATAGTCGTGCTGCAGTAAGGCATCTGTCAAGTGTTAAAAAGTGCTTTCTTGGCATGACAGACAGCAACACAAAAGATGAAGACACAGGTTTGGATGCCTACTTCTGTCTCAAGTGCCACGTGCAGTCGCACTGATCACTCCAAAGGCTGAAGTTGTTCCCAGTATTGCATATCAGCAGTAAGGCTGCATCCATACTTCCACATGCATTGAGTTACTTTGTGCTGTTTCATAAAATACAAAAGAAACTGGGCCACGGTGACATAAACCAGGACTAATTTAGGAAAACCAACAAGATCACACTGAAGTGAGTACAACTTTTGGAATAAGCTGCTTCCCCAATGGTCCACATTTAAGAACTGTCTAAAAACAGGAAACTGTATACCACAATCCTGAAAACACCTTGGACTGTAGCAAGGAAATAAATAGCTCCTTTCCACTCCAAGTTGCTGGCTCTGCTTGTGTGGTGTTTTTTTTTTTTGGCTGGGTAACAGCTATGAAGAGAGGAATACTTTCCAAATGCAAATATTAAAATGCCCTTAAGATGTAGACATTTTTTGTTGATCTTTGGGAACAATTCTAGCTCAGACATTAAAAATTCAACATAAAGTACATAGTTCACACCTATTAACTAGATTTCTAGTGGTGGTTGGCCTAAACAGAACTGCACATGGCAAGGATATAAGAAAGAAAAGACCTGATGGAAATTAAATGACCTCTAAATATATGGTCTTCACAGAATTACGCTTAAATATTCTCATTCTTTTTCCAGTCCTTCTCTAAATGAATTCAAAAACTCGTGATTTCAAGGATACACAGGCAAAATCCTTTGCTTTTAGCACATTATCTTGGAAAAGTCTCCATGTCTAAGACATTAAAGCATGTTTTATTACTGTGTAGAAGAGGATAAAAGACCATGAGTCAGTCTTCTTTACACTAAATTTTCTTCTTGTTATGAAATACAGTGTTCTGCAAGCACTGAGTCATTAAAAAATGAGAAAGCTCCCTAGTACAGTATTTATTAAACAGTCAAAAAAGAAGAAACTATTTAATTTTGAATGGAATTCTAAATTTGTTATCTGTTAGATTTCCAGATCTTTTTAAAGAACAATAGAGACATTACTCATTAAATATTTTGTTCTGATTAGGAATGGACTGAAATGATCTGAAAACAATTTACAATAATTTACAAGATAAAATGTGATGTAATGAAATTGAGAAATATCTGAGAAAATTTTCTTCAGTTGAAACTGCTAATGGAAGCTAGACTGGCTTCCAGATTTTTATCCTTCTTGTAGTCCCATTCACTTTATACTATTCGCTACCTCTTCAGCAACTCTTTTGGGCTGCAATAAAAAAAAAACCAAAAAAACAAAAAAACAAAACTAAACAAACCAAACAACTTTGCCATCAAGAAAAAAATTTACCTTCCATATTTTAATATTATGCAGAGAAGAAAAAGCGGATATTTTATTTAGTTTTAGGGAGTTAATTTTTATTTTACAGAAAGGAAAGTGATGATCCCACATGAAAATATTTGCTAATTCAGAATGTTAAGAAGACTCAGATTAAGAAGAGGACATTAAGGACATTCTGAACCTCCATCCAATATTGGCTTTTAATCTCAGGTTACAATTTGGAAGGAGGTAAGAAAGAAATGTTAGTGTCAGTAACTAAAGCTCTGCAGTCTTAACTTTACCTCAGATTTGGTATCAGTGCAATTACATTATCCTACCTAGAACCCGGTGTAACTGTGTGGCTTCTTGATACAATTATTTTGTTAGAGAAACTGTTATAATGTGCCTTCAGAAATTAGGAAGGGATATAAGCACAGAAATCCATATCAGCATTTAACCTGAGGCAAATGCTAAATTACAGAAATTCTAGAAAATTATCACAAGACAGTTGACTTTGTGACTACTTCTAGCTTTCTGTGGAAGTGAACCAGCTATTAGCATTAATGGAGACACTGCCTCTTCACTGACTCCCATGGCAAGGCTGGAGCACACCAAGGCTCTCACCCTAGCTGGATCCATGAAAAATAAGGTTGTATGTTAAGATTCCTACTGCAAATGCATTTTGCTCACGGTTTCCAACCTTCTCTTCCAGCACTCCCCAAGTGTTACCTTGAAGCCATTTCTAGGTCTGGATTCCAGTATATGCTCAGGCTCATACTTTTGCACAGCGCATGGATGAAGTCAGAGAAATTAATGGCAGACTCACAATTCAGGCACCAATGTTTCTTTATAATCCCAATTTAAGGAACTAGACTTCCATACACAGTTAATGTAAAGCATGCCTGGGCTGTGTAGGTGCTCTGACACTTACCTTAAACCTCAAAGTTATTTGGATACCTTTAGTGGCATTGCAACAGATGATAGGGCCTCAGTTTGTCGTTAAATGAATCATGTCAGTGTTTTTATCTGTAAGGGCTTCATTTGCTAGGAGTGGCTTGAGCACTCTCAGGTCTGCAAGGCAAGAGGGAAAGGCAGTGGCCATGTTGTTCTGAAGACCTGGGGGGAAAGCACTTCCCTGGAAAGTGGAAGATCTGATTCAGTTTCCTCCACGTCCTGAGGAAGTGACAGCCCCCTCCCATTTCCCACTCTTTTCCCTAGACAGGTGTGGGGTCACACTCCATCCTTCCTATTGCAGAAAGACTGCTGACAGTCCAGATGAAGCAAGCATGAACCCAAAGAAAAGACAGGCAAGAGGACTCCCACGTGACTTGTAATGTGTGAGCTGTGGGGAAACTTGGCTTTCCTCTTAGGAGTGAACATGTAAACAGCTTGGCAAACCTCTCATTAGGTGTGAATATACAAACAGCTTGGGAAGTGGGCATTGGAGTCTAAATTACCTCTAAATGAGTAATGTGTTTTCTGGGCAATGCCACCACCTGTGTTTTGGGTTGATATGAATGATTCAGTGTGACATCTGCAGTGTGCACTCTTCTGAATACATCTTTGTTATCAGTGGGATGAATATATATGTCCATTTTGGCCCATTTAGCAAATTAACAAAAGCTTTGAATAATGGCCATGATACAAAAACATGAGATGACTAATCACTTGAAATTTTTTTTGGCAGGAATGTCAAAAGGCATTAAACATTTTTCAGATATAAGAAATGTAATAAGCCTCTAGACTGCCAGTAAAGGGCAGTGCTAAGGCAAGTGAAAAAGAAAACACTTTAATGCTTATTGCAGAACAGAGGGTGCTGGAAGTTTCATACTTCTCCTATGTTAGTGAGATGAGGGAAACTCATGCTGAAGAAGAGAGAAATAAAGTATCAAAAGGATGTAATTTTGGGAGACAACTTATTTGTTGGAATCCCTATTATTTTATTAATCCTTGTCCTTCTTCTCTCCTGTTCCATCTTCCTCATTGGAGTGGAGCAGGAGGTGGTGTGATATTCTGATTAGTCCAGAATATGGAGCAACTTCAATCTTAAATGCCTGTATGTGTTTATGCATGTGTGCCTGTGAGTACATTCATGCACTTGTACAATATTCCATCTGATGCTGACAAAATACCTCCAAAGGGAGGAATGATGGTATTTCCTCCTTTTGTTCTTGAGGAGAGTAAGACACTTTTTTCTGCACACAAATGCTCTCCTGTTCCTGATGCAATCACTTTCAAAATGTGCTGTCCCACCCAAATGAGAATTGCATCCTACTTTTCTCCTCTGAGGACTGTGAGCTTTAACTTTTAGGGCTTGTCTCTACAAGCACAGTCTACTTCCCTCTGCCCCCATGCAGGCAAAGAGATCAGACCATCTGGTCCTGCATCCATTGCAAATAACCTGTGCATGACCCACAGTCAACTGTTTATCTTGAAAAACCAGGGTACCTCTTAAAATTGGATAGAACCTCAAGACGTGTTGGGGGGAACTTCCGTAACTTTAAAATTATGCATAATAAATAATAAAAACTTAACTCTGAAATTCAGTGTTGTTTTGTAATGTCAGTCTGGACTGTCTGTTATCTTTGGGCTTATGTCTCCAGGGACCACAGTGGTAGGTGCTGAGCCTGGGACTTCTTCTGACTCAGAAAGGCACAGGGCCAGGAAAAATGGCAGTTCCCAGCCCTTATTAATGAGTGCACGGGGAGATCTTTCTGTTTACAAGATCAAAGACCAGCTGACACTTGCTCTGGCACTGAGAAGATTATAAATAAGGGTCCTGCTTTTGTGAGCACCTTTAAATCTCTTTGGCCTTGATGAAGAGGAAGAAGAAACTGTAAATATAACTCTCTGAAGATTCTCTGTGAAGTCCTTACATTCATGTGGGACAGCAGCAAGAAATGCAGGAATCTGAGTGTCTCCAAGATACCACGACTTCAGGACTCTTACAATAAGACACTTTTTTTCTGAAACTAGCATTTTTTTTTTTTTTTTAATACAAAGTTGTCTTTTTTTAAATGACCATTGGAAGAAATGACCTTGTGATATGGGTGAAGTTGTATTGAATACCTTAGATGATGAATGATGATATATTGTATCCTATTGCATAGTTCCTGAAGAGGCATAGTTTATCTACAGGAAAGGTATTAGCTTGGATATTTGCTACCATTTCCTTTTCACATTATAAAAGCAAACAATATGCAGATTGGATGACTATGGTTCACCTAAAAAGATGTGCTTTGTTTTCTGTTATTCATTCATTAAATGCTATGGATATTATTTCCAAAAAAAATTCTTTGCCCATGGCTGAACTTTATGCAGTTTTCCACTTTCCTGATTTGTGGTAGAAAACTAAACAAAAACCTTATCTGGGTTTTTACCAGTAGGGTAGTATATCATACTTTGGTAACTTGGAGTATTTTTGTCTTTAGTTTACTTAGTCTTCTGTTTTTTTTTCCAATTGATTTCCATTGATTATTAACTTTTTAAAGTATTAATAACGTGGTAAATTATTTTTTATTTGAAATGCCCTGAAAACAGCAGGCAGAATAGAGAAGTAAATAATGCGTGAGCCTTCAGGTCCCTCTTCTTTTGACATCTACCTTCTGCAAATGAATGATTTGCATATTTTTTGTAATCTCTTCTGGAGAACTGTTGGTATGAGCACTTGTGACCATACCAAGCAATGCCAAAAATCTAAATCACTTTTTGTATTATTTTACAGGCCCAAAACCAGAGATAACTAAATTCTGGAGAGCTACTATATTATTAGATAGTAACATCATCCAGATAGAGTGATTTAATGTGTGGCTTTGCTCTGGCAAAGTAAAGAGAAAGTGTATTGTAAAGGACTAAGATTGAATGATTATACATTTCACAAAAATGCTGTTCAACTTAATTTTTTAAAGAAAGAATATTTTTAAGAAAATGAAGTGGGCTTTTTGAATTTGTCAACCCTCTTTTTACCAGCAGCAGCTCAGCAGCTTTTTTACTCACCTGTCCTGTGATTCTTTTGCCTTTTCCCCCCCCCATGCTTACTTCCCCCTCCCTTCCCCTGACTTTGGAGTGTCTCCACTGCTTCTGCTCTGTCCCTGAAGCCCCTGCATGTGAAGTACTATTGCTGCATGGGAAAAAATTATCTTCACTAGGGCAGCTTACCTGGTAAGTGGGGAGTAGTAGCACCCTAATTCCAAAGAAGGGAAATGCAAGCACAGAGTTGGTATTTGGGAGCCTGACAAGAAGTCTAAAGGACTGTGTGGAATGAGACTGACATCTAAAAACACCAGCTAGATTTTGTGTCCCTTCATCTCTCCTCCCACCTTCTAACATAATGATATGAGAAAAAGCAACTGTTATATAGGCAAAGGCTCTGGCAAATTTTGGTTACATCAGGGGATTTGGAAAACTCTGTGGCAAATGTCTTTGTGGCTAAGAGCCTGTAAGTAAATTTGCAGATTAAAAATAACATTCTTTCAAGTTCAGCTCCTAAACAGATCAAATTACCTTAATATCTGCCTTATAAATGTTTATACTGACAAAAATCTCTAAAGTAAAGTTTGAATTGCAAATTCACCTGTATTAAATGTTGACCTCCTGGAAAGACACTTAAATACACTTTCATAAGTGAACCTTGTTTATAGTGCTGGAGTGTATAACTTGGAGGATATTCAAATGAAATTGTTTTGGAAGAGCTTTTTGCTACCCTAGTTTTCTGAGCAAAACTTGCCACAAAACTATGCAGTCAAATATAAATGCATGTTTCAGTGGGACCAGTTTATAATAGCTTGGTTCTAATGCAAATTTATACCAGCTTTGCACTGGTGTAACTGCTGGCTCCAGATGAGCAGCAACGGAAGAGAACACCCAGTCAGTCCCTGGGGAGTTGAAATAGGGAGACAAAAGTGATCACGGTGTGTGTAACAGCGTGTATGTTTAATGAGGCATTTACATAATACTCTGTGCGTGTTTATGCAGTATATATGATTTATGTGGAGAGATCCTGTATCCGTACAGCTGGAGCACTGTGCACTTATCTTGTGTGGAAGCTCACTTCTGGCAGCTCGGCTCCAGGCTAAGGCTGGCGGGAGCTGGGAGCAGTGGGCTCGGGAGGGCTGCTGCCCTTCCCCCGGTGCGCGGCGGGCTCGCTGCTCCCGGCAGGACCCGCTCATCCCCGGGACCTGCGCACCCAGAGCTCCCACTGACCCCTGCTTGCCCTTCTTGGGGACAGCTGCCCCTGCCAGGCCCGGCCTTGTAAAGAATTAGGCAATTTTTCTGCCCTTGAGCCGAACCCATGCCAGCCAGTCTGAGGGAGCTTGCCACGGCTGCTTTTCAAACATCTCTAATATTTTAATCTGTGCATAATATATGTTCATGTTACTCCGAAATCAATCTCATTCCCCATCCCTTTTTCTCTCTTGCTCCCTGTAGGTTATTTTCCCGTTCTCACAGCACTCCCATCTACTCCAGGCTGAATTAATGTTCTGTTTACCTTCTAGTCCAGATTGGTAACAGCATGACCCTGGTCCATGAAGTTCACTGGCTTTCATTAGCTTTAAATTGGTCCTTTAATAGGCCTGCTCATTCCTATTAAAGCCCGGCAGATGGACTTCATTTTTTTCTTTATATCCAAGGAAGAAAAATCAGAAACACCCATTACCTCTAGCACAGTTTCATTTCAAGTCAATACAGGTTGCTTTTATTGCTGGGATTACCACTAGGTTTTTCTGTCATAACCCCTGAATCAAGCAACAGTTCTTTTTTTTTTTTTTTTTTTT
>VZSE01008501.1:2049641-2082320 GCA_013398275.1 Promerops cafer | reverse complement strand
TTTTTTTTTTTTTTTTTTTTTTCTGGAAAGGGTAAACAGACTGTTTTTCCCCTCTCCAAGTCTTTTATACAGATCGTAATTCCTTACAGAACTGCTAAATGTGAATGTCAGAGGACCTGGATTGTTCCCATTTACTGGAATGACGCTGCTAATCTCTTCCTGAATCTGATTTATATGTAAATGGAAAGGAGGTGGCTTGTAGGGAGGCCAAATAGGAATCCCTTCTGTTATAGGAAGCCACAGCTGTGAGTCATTCTAAATGAAAAGCTTAGTAAAAACATCAACATCCCTAAAATATTTTTTGGGAAAAAAAATCCATGCAAGAGAAAATTAACCTGCTGATTCTATACCCATATTATGGAGGGGTTTCCTTTTTTTTTTCTTTTTTTTTTTTTTTTTTCCTCTGGATGTTCATTCCCTTTGCTTGAGGTAATAACAGTGCTTTACTGCAGAAAGAGATTTTAAATTGTACCCAGAGCCAACTCTTTGAAGTTTAATGGCAGAGCAGAGATGAGTTAAGCTTTCATGTACTGCATACTCAGAGGATCACTGACATGAGCAAACACTGCAGAATGAAGGTGATAAGCAGAACAGGAGCATTACAGAGCTACTGGGAAATTTATAGCTTTATTAAGATGCCAATGCTTACACAAAAAAGCCCAACTGCAATTCTCAGTGCCTTTTAACTATTTACGAGCTCTCTCCATAGGTAATTCTATTTACAGTACCAAGCTACTCTTCTCTTGGGTTCCTCACCCCTATTTATCATTATATTTTCTTTTTTTCCCCCCTTTTTCTATTTTTTGATGTGGCTACTGAGAGGGCCTGGCCGTTGTGGTGTTCCCCTGCATTTACAGCAGCAACTGTGGTTTTACTGTTCGGCCTCCCTCTGTTTTGTAGCTGACTGTTCCATATGTCTCCTCCCACAGGTTTCTGTTCACTGGGTTTATTTTACTTGAGTTTTTGTTTGTTTGTCTCATTGGCCTGGAAGCTTTTCCATACACAAGGGGTTAGGGGACAGCATTTTATCTGTAGTAAAGTATGGTCATTACATACGTTTTGTTATTTTAGCAGAGTGTGGCCTGACCCTGAGCAATGCACAGACTGCAGAGAAGACTGGAAATTCAGCTTAGAACCAAAACTGAAAAATAGCAGGGGAATTCCCATCTACAAGGAAACAAGCAGCAGGCTCCATGAAGCTGTGTGGGTCGTGGCAGCAATCTGCACCAGCAGCAGCTCCTTCCCCACGTAAGAGACAGAACATGAAGTAAAGCCACCAAACCTCTGCCTGGGATTTTAGTGCTCATGTAGGTATTATGTACCTGTTTCCTAGATTTGTAAAAATTGCAATTTTTTTTTCTCTTGGCTTTTTTTCTGTGAGATTAAAGATTGCTTTAGGGTCTCAAGTAACAAGAGTTTGCTAGATGTTCTGTTTGTTAAATGTTCTTACCTGGATATTTAGACTATGTTCAGACTGTTCCTAAATCCTTTATTTGGTCATCATTTCTGCTTTGGTTTGTTACTCTCAGTAAGTGATCTGAAATGACACTTTGTTAGTCATTCTGCGACTGAGCAAAGCTTTGCCCCAAACAGAAAGAAGATTTAGCTGGTCACTTGTGGGTCTTCTGCTCCAGATTAGCAGAGCGAGCACTCAGTGTCATTGGCCAGATCACCTGCACAGAAAGGTTGTGTGAGAATGAAGAAATCTTGCCTGTTTTCAGGTTGTCCTATCTGCATTCCTGCAGTGGCAATTGTTCTCAAAGGACAGAAATTTTTAATTAGATCTACTGTCTTGTAGAACGTATCAGATCAATGCAGTCGTGTATAAGACAGGACATCTACTAAATGCATCTTTTTCTCGTGCTGTATGATAGGTTATCTGGATCCAAATCCAGCTGAAATGGCTGAACAGTTGTCCTGCTTGAAGGCCTGTAACTTTAGAGGTGGAAAGACAATATGCATTAATTACTTTAGAAAACAGAGGAGGCACACAAACATGGCCTGAGGGCTGGAGCACCTCCCCTCTGAAGATGGACTGAAAGAGCTGGGGTTGTTCAGCCAGGAAAAGAGAAAGCTTCAGGGAGACCTCACCTGGCCTTCCAGCATCCGAAAGGGGCTTATAAGAAGGAGGGAAAGAGACTTTTTATATGGGCAGATGGTGACAGGACAAGGGACAGTGGGTTTAAACTGAAAAAGGACAGGTTTAGGTTAGATGTAAGGAAGAAATTCTTTAGTCAGAGGTTGGTGAGACACCAACAGGTTGACCAGAGAAGTTGTGGATGCCCCATCCCTGGAAGTGTTCAAGGCCAGTTTGGATGGGCCCCTGAGCTAACTGATCTAATAAATGGCATCCTTGCCCATGGCAGGTGGTTTGGAACCTGATTCTCTTTAATGCCCTCCCCAACCTAAACCATTCTATAATTCCATGATTCTTACTTCTGCTTATTCTTTTTAATTTCTGGAAATCAATTTTTCAGCTAGTAACCCCAAGAAAAAAAAGTGAAAAAGGATCTAAAAAATAAATTCATTTTGTTGCCAAAAATTGTCAATATTTCCACTAATTTTCAATTTCCACTAACATTTCAAGTCTCATAAAGGTGAATTTCTTTCTTCCCTTCTGTTGTTTAAGTCAAGAGAATTCGCTGATTCTCAGCCTTCCTACACAGATCCAAACATTTCTGCTTTTCCTCTCTATCTGCAGTAAATGTGGTAGTTTAAGCATCTCTTCATGAGATGCTGGTAAAAATTCTGTTGAGCCTGGTAAGATTGATAGAAGATTAGTGTGTAGGTAAAATCTGTATTAGGACAAGAAGAGCTAGGAGCCTCCTCCTGGAGAGAAGTCTTCCTACACTTGCCCTGCCATCCCAGAGACATGAATGAGGTCTTTCCAAGTTCTCTGGCTGGATTCCTCCTGGTTCCCCAGGCTGGGTGACACAGTTTGCAAAGACTCCTCTCCGTTGCTCTCACATTTTAAATTGCAAGCACTTCAGCCTGGCCACAAATGCAGCAGAACTATTCTATCAGGAGCAAAGCAATGGTCCAGAAAATGCCACACGGAAGCAGCTGTAACAACATCAGTGGTGGTGTCCCAGGAGAGAAGGACAAGTTTTTCAGCAGGTGAGTCATATGCCTCTTGCTTCAAAGTACTTGTTTGAGAATATTGCCCACAGATTCTGCTGCTGAATTTGCTTCCTTCCTACTTCACAGTACAATGTAATAGTAAAATATTCCCTAAACTCTTTGGGATTTTGATTAATGGGTTTGCGTTATTAAAGTAGAATAAATGAGCTGTAACAACTGTTTGTTCCAGTAAGATATTACTTTCCAGATGGGAGGCTCTCTGTTTAGTCTGTTGCTTTAAAATTTCTCTTCTGGTACGGAGATGCTATGTGTAAGTGCTGGCTTTTAACTTTCTTTCCTTAGCAGCAGTGACTAGCAAAACCATTTAAAAAGGAGACTTAGAAAATTCCACTGCAGAAATGGCAATAGCAGCTCACTCTTCCAGTGCCCCTGCAGAGCCTATGCAGAACACAGTTGCTGCACGTCTCCAGCTGCTGCCCTCTGTGTACAGCAGATTTTTGGGTTTTCTCTTGATCAACTTCTTGGAAAGATCCTTTCAGGTATTTTTGCCATCAATGAACATAAATTTTAAAGGAATCAGCAGAACTAGTGTCAGACAAATTATTTGGAGCAGAGAAGGGACAAATTTCTTGGCTGAAGAATGGGTGCTAGCTGCCAGATTTCACAACAAGCTTCCAGAAGGAATAAACCTTTATCAGGAAGGGGTATATAATAATGCATACTAACTGCTGAAAAAAAAAAGATAATATTATTTCATTATACAGCAGTGTAAATCAGAAGTCTTTCTGGCAGAGTCAGTGTCCCAGATTCAATAGCAGAATGCTAGTGGTTAACATTACTGTGAAGACTAAAGTAAAACACATAAATGCTATGGAGAGTCTTAATGTACAGAGTGATGGTCACACATTGCATCTTAATATTTTGACTTATTGCCATTTTTAGCATTGATTGCTGTAAAACTACAATTTTCTGACCAAAAAAAAAGATTTAAAAACCCTATTATATATGGCTGTTTGCTCTCTACCAGCTCATCCAAAACACCTGCCAAATGAGGAGGAGGAAATGTTGCATTTCATTTTAAATTGAATAAGTGAATTTTAAAAAGTTAAGATAATGGATGAGAATTTTCTGAATGTGGATCAAGTATATCAGTGTTATTTAGACCAGTAATGAGTAAGGGCAGAATTAACTGCATTTCATAGCTTGTGTATCTGTGCCTATGTGTATCCATGAACACAGATCCTCTGTTGCAATTTTGAGAAATACATGGAATTCCTTCCTGCTTTAAAATTAGTGATGTCTGCGGCACATTTCTTTTCAAAGTACAGTATTACTCAAGGGTAATGTTTTGCTTTTGCTAAATGTGTGTGCACTTGCTTGCAACATGATCCCTGCCATTAGTAGTGGCTGGAGGCTCCATCTGTAGGAGCAGTGTGCCTGGACACCACTCTTCACTTTAACCACTTGCTTGTAAACACTCCAATGGCAGCAGAGGGAAATTTTATTATTTCTTTTCCCTTAAAGAGCTCAGAATTACTGGTTTCTCACTTTGTTTTACTTATATAAAAGCCAGAGTTATCAAAGACTCCAAGCAGAATAATCAGAAATAACAACATCTGTCTGTCTCAAAGCACAGAGGGTTACATGCCTTGCTCAGACAATCACACACAGAATCATACACACAAGGAATCATGGAATCATAGAATGGCTTGGGTTGAAAGGGACTTTACAGATCATCTAGTTCCCCTCTGCCATGGGCAGGGACACCTTCCACTAGTCGAGGTTGCTCAGAGCCCCATCTAGCCTGGCCTTGAACGTTGCAGGGATGGGTCATCTACAGCTTCTCTGGGCAAATTGTTCCACTGTCTCACCCTCCTCTAAATAAGAATTTATTCTCCATATCTAATCTAAACCTCCCCTCTTTCAGCTATAAGTCATTCTCCCCTGTCCTATCCCTACATGCCCTTGCAGAAAGTCCCTCTCCAGCTCTCTTGCAGGATCTATTTAGAGACTGACAGTCTACTCTGAGGTCTCACTGAAGCCTTCTCTGCTCGAGGATGAGCAGCTCCAACTCTCTCAGCCTGTCTTCATGGGAGTGTGTCTTATTCTAGAGACATTTGATCATCTTTGTGTCCCTCCTCTGAGCTTGTTTCAACAGGTCCATGTCCTTCTTGCGCTGAGGGCCCCAGAGCTGGATGCAGTATTGCAGGTGAAACATCTGTAGCACCAGACCAGGTCTAACATATATTTTTGCATTTAAAGCTCACAGAAAGTTTTCTGCATTATTTTGGTTTCCTTGCACTCTTAATAATTCTGAAATGCTTCTCCTGAGACTGTCCCTAGCTGGCTGGTTGGCTGAGAGTGGTCCTGGCACAGGAGAGATGCAGTTGAGATAAGCAGACTGGGAGGGTTTGGAGAAAGCCTTCCCAAGACAACTGAGCTCTGGCAGCAGGCTGCTTCTCCAAGCTGCTTGCCCAGGCATTTTCCAGGGTGCTGCAGGGGCAACTAGGGACTGTGGGCATGTTCAGGTTTTGCTTTAACTCTGTTTATCAGCATGGGCAAAAATATGGCACTGGTTTAGTTGTAGCAGTAAGTAAAGGAAGATACTGCTCCAACTGAAGCTCTCATTTCTTTGGGGTGCACTACAAATCACGAATAATCCTTAGGACTGGGAATTCCATGTGAATGAATAAAAAGCCTTCCTTTGCTATCCAAGCTTCATGTCAGTCTGGGCCTTCAAGACCATTAGTTGCAAAATGAATTGCAAGTAAATGGAAGGTTTCACTCTGCTTCATTTTCTTGCCAAAACCACAAGAATCCTATCCAGTTTTATTAATGAACTGGAAGAAAAAAGAAAAATTCGAAGGCTTTATCTTAGTTTTTATAACAAAAATCACTCAATCATTTGAGCCAGTTCTACTGATATGCTCTACAAGGATCGGCATGTGTCACCGTATGGAGCAAAAAGATGTAGCAGAACAAAGATTTTCCAGTTTCCTTCTCAATATTGAGGAAGCATGAAAAAAATTAGAGCCAGACTACAGATGGTGGAGAGCCTTATGTGTTGGTTTTTTGTGCATTTACATATAGTACACTGCGTGTATCAAACACAACTTAGCAGCCAAGGGAATATTATATATCTTAAGTTTTCCATCTTTAAACCTGCATTTCTGAAGAGGCACAAAGAGGCAGAACATACAGCAGATACTCTTGAATACTGTATTATATTTTCATCAAGTCACCCAAATTGTGGATTATAGACAAAGTGTTTACTATATTAAGGAATTCCTTCTCATCTGGCAAATATAATCTATAATTTGCTGTTTTACCCTCCCTTTACTTCAATACTTTCCTCTTGAACAGGAAATGGGAACTCAAGTGGGCTACACCCCATTGTTTTCAGCATACCCTGGTGCCTTTACAATTCCACCTGAGCTGGGGGCACTGATGTGGCCATGCTGCCGTGCACAGCTGACACAGCCAGACACATGCCACCCCTCTATTGCCCCACACAGTTCAGCACCAGGTTCCACAATCCTCTTTACAGGTCTTAAAGGTATTTTCCAACCCAAATAATTCCTTGATTCTGCAACTATGAATTGCTGTTGGAATTCTGTCACTGCTACTTAAGGGAAAAGGAAAGAGAATAAAGCAAGACTATGTCAGGGAACATTCTACCAGCTTATAAAGGATGAGCTATCTGACAACTAGCTTATAGGCTGCCTAAACTGTCCTAGATTACTTTTCCTCAGTTTCAAACACTTTGAAGTGTTTACACAGTGCAGGTCACCAAATTGGATCAGATTGAGCCATTAGGCTTGGATCCCAGTCTGGAACATTTTGAGAAGAAGATACTGGTGGACCTTAAAAATCCTCTCTCTCGGAAAGCCTTCAACAACAAGATAAAGATTCTGTTCTACATTTTTTACATTTAGATCATATCTGGCGTTAGAAAGAGCCAATTTTAAAGAACCACTTGGTTTTCACACATGACACTTCATCAGTCATATCCCTTGCTCTCACAGCTTGCCTTCAAAAGGCTCTTGTCTTTGCATATGTATCTCCCTTGGGTCTCTCACATACCCGGATAGACCACTCGCAAAGGGAAGAGGAAGGCACATCCAAGAACAAGCAGTGCTAAAGGTCAGTGCTTTTCCAGGCCTCGATTCAGAAAATTGTTATTTAGAAATTTTTCAGATTCTGCAGCCTCCGATATGAACTTTCTAAAGGAAACTTCAAGGAAATAAGATTTGGCACTAACAGTAGCATCAGACTGGTGGGCTGACATATGGACTTCCCACCCACTGTCTCATCAGCCTTCTCAGATGTCATGGGACCTGGTGGCAAGAGGATCAGTGAAACAGCTGCTGTGGGGCTAAGGGCTGCTAACAATTCTCTGCTTGGTGACAGAGAAGATGAGAATTTATGAATCCTTACTCTCAAGAGATATCATTTATATCTTGGGAAGATCTGAAAGAGTAGACCAAAAATGATCTTTGTGAAAAGTAATTTTTTTATATCATGATGCCCTCAGATGGCTGGCAACTGAGAATTTCCCCTGTGACTGTCACCACAAGGCCAGTGGCAAGCCACCTTAGGATTTTGTTCAAGGAAATGAGGAGGACCCTGTCTGTTACCAGGTTATCTTGGCTTTGTTTTCAGGCCACACTGCTACAGCAGCTCACAGATATTCTTCCTGCTGTGCTCTGAGAGCAACAGTAACTGTATGGAATAAATATGGTTAGTCCATAGTCCAGTTTCCCTAACAACCACAAGACAACAAGACTTGTCTGAGTCTCATTAACAACCTATTACACTGACCTTGACTGATGCAGCCTTTCTGAAAAAGGCATGATGTTCTTACAGATCTTTCACTGTGAATGAATATCATCAGGGACTCAGAGAGGGTAACTACTTTACCCACATATTTGCAGTTGCATTGACATGAAACAGTTTTGTCTATAAAATTATAAGCCCCTAGATTGAAACTGCAGAATATGGTACAGCAAAGTTTGCCAAGCACCCTTTCAGTTGCTTTCTTTGTTTTGGTTGTATGTTATTTTTGTGTACAGATACATTGGAGAATGTTCTCTGAATTCTGTACTTCTCTTGAGACCTTTGCTCTGTGAGCAGGTATGATGGTTTGGGATCTGAACTGAGCTAAAAGAATACATTTGTTTTTCTTCTCATATCATCACTAATGGAGAGAAACTCATTTAGAATGCTAGACCTGGAACCTCAAAACCTGCAGTTTTGTTGGCCTTGATACTTCTGTTCAGACCTATGGGACTGCTGTGTTTATAAGTCTCAAACACTTCAACATCAGCCTCTTCCTCCTACTGTACAGTGTATGCTCCCAGTATCTTCCCAGTTCCTGGGTACTGAGGGTTTACTGTCACAGACATTTCTAACAAACATGAGGAACGACATGAATGCAGCAACTTTGCCTGTGAGGCACTGGCAGAAGTGGGGCAAACATGCTGGGCTACCCTTGCACCATGCTGGTGGGAGCCAGGCAGCTCCAGGTGGGTGGGTAAGGAGCCATTTCCAGGGGACACAGGAGGGACAGAGACACCTGAGCCCCTCCTGCAGATTATTGGAGATGAATATCAGTGATATGATTGAGGCCTGAAGTCTTGCTTTTCCTGGCAGAAGCAGGATACTGGCATCAACTGAGGGTGCAGAAGAGGCCATTGCAGCCCAGGAGTGGGCAGGTGCCCAGTCCTTAAGTGAGAAGGAAGCTTCTCCCTGTGCTGCTGCATCTGCTGCAGACTGATGGAAGACCTGCTGCTCTTCAGTGAGGGACTCCAGGAAAAGTGTGCAGAGTCTTGTTATAAAAGCTCGCTGGAAAGAGTGGGGATTTAGCCTGGTATAAAGCTGAGCAGTTGAATTGTTTATGGCTAAAATGTGACTGATTTGCAGCTGCAAGTTTTCCATGCAAAGCCAAATAATGAAATCCTGGATCTTCAGTGTGTGGCAGGCTGTGAGAGATGGAAATTAATTACAAACAGGATTTGCAATTCTTTTGGGGTAGAGAGACAGTCTTGTGTCAACATTTTGACTTGCAAATATTCTAAAATGTCTCACACCACAGAAGAACTAAATCTGATTTTTCCAGGCATATAATGGCTTGTACTAATTAAAGAACACTGCTCATATCTGGGCCCAATAAATGTAAGTGAACAAAGCAAATAGACATGCAAATAAAAAAGAGATCTGATATGGCATGGTGTAAAGTTTAATCCAAATAAGGCTATGAGTGGGTTCTTCATAGCGCTTCATTGACAATAAAAAATGTATTTAAGGCAGTAAATGTACAACAGCTGGCAAATATCATGTGCCAAGTCTTATTTTAGATTAGTAAGAGAAAACTGAGGCTTATTAAACTGCTGCAGTGATTCTCAGGATAGCCAGTTGGATTGTTAGAACTTCTTTCTGACGCTACTAAATTAGTACACTATTTTAGGGAACCTTTAGCCTTGAAAATGAAAGAATACACAGAAATTGTTTGATTGATGAAAACAAAGCACAAATAAACCTGAGAAAGGCAAATAGCCCATCCCAGCCTCAGTTCACTTAAAATGACTGAGAAGCAGGCAGGAAGGCAATTCATTCTATAGCTCATCAGCTTTGCATAGTCAGGAAAGTGTGACAGTCAGTTTAATAGCCTCTGAAATGTTTTAATAAAATTTTTGCTTTTAAATGTTTTTTACCATCTGCTTGCAATGGCATGCATTTTAGAAAAATTAATTATAGATTTTTAAAGCCATGTAAATGTTCTAATACATATTTTTAGTTTTAACTTTTAAAAACACAACCAGATGAAAATAAACTGTGAAGAGAAAACAGAAAAATTCTTATTTCTAAGGACTTTAGTATTTTCTTTTTGTTTGTCTTTTTCACTAATAGAAATATTAAAACAATTTAAGTTACAACTGTACTCTCAGTTCACTACTAGTTAAATGGAAAAGATTTTTTTTAAAAATAATTTTTTGCTGAGATAAGCAGTGTAACTCAGCCTGCAAAGTGACCAAAGGGATGGACCACAGGATCACAGAATATTCTGAGTTGAGAGACACCCACAAGGATCATTGAGTCCAGCTCCTGACCTTGCCCAGGACAGTCCCAAGAGTCACACACGAGCCTAATGTTATATGATGATAACGCCAAACGTGTCAAGCAGTGGATAAGTCCCTGTAAGATTTGTAATCAGGTTTGGCTGTGGTCAACCTCATTCAAGTCTAAATGAAGGTATTACATGTAGAGGTAAGGAAGTTCCTGATGTTTCCATGCAATAATTGTCATGTGCCCTGCAGCTAAGGGAAGCTCAGTAGGTGAAATCTCCAGTGTGCTGAATCTGCAGGTTTAGAGCAGTCAAGCTGTGTGGTCACTCAGGGTCAGTTTTGCTTGAGATGATGTAGAGAAGTGGTGGCCAAGGAACTCCCTTGGTCCCCTTGGTAGCTGGTGCTAGCCTGTTCCATGCCTGGATTCTGCTCTGAGCTCTGACCTTCCTCTTGAGGGGTTTCCTGCCCTTGCCTGCAGGCTTTTGTACGGGTTCACCCTCTAAACTTTATGGTTTATGGCTCTGCAATTGTGATTTAATTTTGCAATGAGTAAACAGCAACGAAGGAGAATTTTCCTGAAGGAGCACTGACCTTGAAATTCTCCATCTCTTAACCTGGCAGAGCTGGATTTTACCCACTTCCTTTTGGCATGAATATGCCTTGCAATTCAAAGAGTTTTTAGATGGCAATATATGACTATAAAGTCTGGGTATGTTTGGTTTTCTTTCCAATCTGAATGCACAGATATGTACACAATAATGATCTGTGGTATGTCCCTAAGATGTTTTAAAAAAGTGCTTGTAGCAAGGACTATATGTTCTCCGATATAAATACAAACACATGACATGAACATTATTTTATTTTATTTTTGTTATTTATTTCCTTTTTTTTAGCTTTACAAAGCAATAAACTCCTAACTGTAGAAATGTGGGCAGGAAATATAAAAATAAGATTCAATCTGAAGAAGAGTGGGCTGATACATCAGATGAAAAAATAATTCAAAACATATATATTCAATAAGAAAAATAAAAGATAATTGAAAAGTGGTAATATCGAAGAGACCTAAGGGCAGCATTAGACAGGAAATTACAAAACCATTTCAAATGCAATGTAATCATTACTTACATGAAATAATAATAATAATATTAATATTTTATCTATCTGACTGAAGATCTCAAAATGATTCATGGGCTTCATACCTTGCAATCATTTTTTCCCATCACTGTGAAACATTTGTCTTCAGGGTGCTTTTTCTTATATTTCATATTTTTGCTCCCGTTAAAATGCATGTGTTCATTTATAGTTATACTTTGCTGCTTGGGTTTCTGCTGCAGGATGGTGGGAGTCTGGACTGCCAGTGCTCTCAGAGGGGTGAGAGCAGTGACTGAATTTTGGTGGGAACCACCCTTCCAGGGACCTCCCAGTTTCCTTTTAAAGCTGCCTTAGTTTTGCAGAAAGCATTCAGCTGGAGCTTTCCCCAGAAGCTCAATGTCCTGTTCCTGCACACAGCTGTTCAGGGAGCCCTGAGGGAGAGGGGGTTTTTATTGGTAGAGATTTTCAAGCAAATACTGGGCTGGTTTGGAGTGAAAATGGCTTATGCCAAAACATCATGGGTTTACACTTGACAAACAGTCAAGCTTTGAGCAATTTTATAGCACCTGGGTGATCCATGAATAGAACTCATTAATTAAAAGCTTAACAAAGGACACATTATTATGTATTAAAAAAAACCCAAACACTCCAATTTGTCATTTTTGGGGGTGATGAACTCTTTCTGGGTGTGCTTATTCTTAATTCAGTAATCATAGAGCCCTGTTTGCCTATGTGGATATCTAAATCAACCATTCAGAAAACAGGGTTAGAGGAACAGTTACTACAGCTATTCCCTGCTACTTCCAGGGATTTCAGTTAAGATATAAGAACACTTTTAAATGCCTGCATTTTCTACAGTCATTAATTTTGTCCATAATACTCAAACAGGATATTTCCTGTTACCCTTCTCATCAGCACTCTATGATTTTATCAACTGGCCTGATTTAGCTTAAATGAAAATGTATTGTAGAGCACACACAGAAATAAAACCTACTCACTTTCTCATGTGATTTTTTATAGGATCCTTTATAAGCAGAGATACTTGCTAAGAACAAGACAGAAAATATGACTCTTGAGGGAATACCCCATGTTCAAAGACAACAGCTGCATGCACACTGCTGCAATGTATGGTAGAAGCTGTCAAACAGTTTATTCTGAGGGAAATTATTGTTCTGTGTATCCAGAAAAAATATAAGGAAAAAGATTTTCAAATGCATTTATGAATAACTCATCATTCCTCTACTGGTACATTCCTCTGTGTGTACCTACGTACTACTTTCCATTTATGTAATGGGGATTTTCCAGAGGGACGTATTCATCACTGAAGTATTTGGATGCTGCAACTGCAGGTACAGCTTTGGGTTTAGAAGCTGGAGAGAGCCCAGATGCTTGCAGCTTTTGTCAATTCCTGCTCTCTGAATTGCTTTGGATGCCTACTGCAGCTCCTACAGTTAATACATTGCCCTTCTTGCAGTCTAGCAAAGGAAAAGGACATAATCCTGAGGCTTTTCTGCTTTGGAAGATACAAAGAGTAGGAAAAGTTCTGTCTTGCATGTTGAAATAATAAGACTTTTTGTGGCCTTATATAGAAAAAGAGTTTTCCGGAGTGCTTGAAATACACAAAATAGCTATGGGGACAGACTGGACACTGAACTGGGTGGCCTTTTCTTCTGGAGGTATTCAATGATCTGTCTAGTTCCTTTCTAAACCCCTGTAAACTTGTAGCTGCAGTAGCATTTTCATAGCTTAGGAAGGCATATCCCTGTTCATCCTCTCCGTCACTGGTAACCGTAGGACAATTATCAAATCTCCACCAATATTCTCTGTTCTCAAGCTGAATTGTGCTTGTCTGTTTAACTGTCTTTATTCCTGATACAGGAGATATTCCCTACGGCTAGGATCCTAGAGGTAGCATTTCTTTGCTTGTTTTCCAGTTCTCCTATAACTTTTTAAGACTGGGAAATCAGAAGTGTCCACACCATTCAAGAAGTGGGCACTGTAAGGTTTTATACCAAGGACACACAGAGCACTGTGATCACCTGAGTACCTGTGCTCTGCGCAGCGGGGACAACCTGTGCTGCTCATGGAATAACCTGGCAGGTCCAGAAAGGTGTTTAACCCACCTTCTTCTCACAGTGCCCTTATATGTCAGGGTCACTGCTGCAGGTCCTGCTCCATGCTAGGCTCCACACTGCAATCTAAAAAAAAAAAAAAAGCAGCATCCCTCGTATAAAGAAAGAAGCCTCATGAGGGAAAACACTGTGTCTTTGAGAAAATTATTTGAAACCTGAGTTTGTGTGGTCAGATAATTTCTAAATTTCCTAAACCACCCACAAAACCACTCACTTCTAACTTCCCTGTGGAAAATAAGTACTAGAACAAAATGAATTAAGGAAGTGAACTTGACAGTGTCATATTTTATGTCTTTATGTTTTCATGTGTGCATTTTTCTGTTGACCACAAACTATTCAGCAATAAATCACACATCTTGACCTTAGATGTCTTTTCCTGTAAGTTAATCTCTTTCAATAAATACTGTACTTTGGGCCTGCCTGTTTGTTTTATTTTTTTGTTGGTGTTGTTTTTGTTGTTGTTGTTTTTTTGTTTTTTAATATGTAGTGCAATTTACAGTGTGGTTGTACACTTTTAACATCACATCTGTCCATATTAGGAGCTTACCTTCCCCCCAAATGGAGGAAATAGAGGTTTGTGGTGAAGGCTTTTAGCTGTCTTTCCATATAAAAATCAAATGCAGTTAGCCACAGCAGAGAATCAAAGGCTGTGTAGATGTTAACGTGCTTAAATAATTTTCCATCATCCAAGGCTACTACATCTTTCCTGCTATGGTTGCCCATGAAAACTGGATCCAGCTTACATGTGTTACCATCATTCCTGCAATGTAGATATATTTATTATAAGTTTTATTGTCTCAACTTTTATGGCTAGCAGCAATTCAGACAAAATGATTAATTTAAACATCTGATCCTATGATAAAATGTTGGATCCTATTGAAGATTGTGTCCCTCGAGGCTATAAGGTTTCCCAAGACAGCAAAAAAGAGGTGCTGTCTCTTCTCCAGTTCCCTTGTGACTTTGGATGTACTTATCAGAATTCCCAACCCTTTGTTTTGCTCATTTTCCTATAGAGCAAAAAACTAAGGATGTTATATTTTACAGGGGCTGTAAGTGGCATTTTGATGGTAGAAAAGGATTTGCCCTTTTAGCAGTCCATCAGGCCTTGTCTCTTCTCTTATCAAAACTGTAAATAGAAGCAAAACAATGCCAGTGTTAATAATACCTATCTTTATTAAACTCAGCTTGAAATGTCATGGTTTCCTATTAATGTTACATAAACACCCAAGTTAATGGAATACCAGCTAGCAGTGCAAAGTAAAACACGTGGAAGTTTGGAGCAATTTCAGGGAAGTTCTAATATGGACCCTAGATGGGGAAGTTGAAAAGCAGATTTTGAATTCTATTCAGCTGCCTAAAGTCTGCCTAAACTCTGGATGCCCAAATACCACTGAATGCTGATTTTTTACTCCAAGGTTCCCCAGGGGCTTTCTGTGCAAATGCAAAACATCTTGGCATCTGTCTCAGGACTGAGTAATTATTAATTATGTATAGAGAAATACCTCATGGTATCTCTCTGCTGAGTACTCCCAGGGGACCATCTTTATTGCCAATACACGTGTTACGTGAGACAGGAGAAGGCAGGAGTGCATTTTACCTTTCTTCTTTAAACTGTGTTACTGCACAGATGGGTGTGGGTGAGGAAGAAATAAGAATCTGTGCAACACAGTGTACGAGAAGCCATAAGGACCAGAAATAAGGTTTTCCCTATTTCCTGCACTCTAGATCAGTCATCTTGCTGACCTCTCATTTCCCTCTTTCCTCCTTTCTTTTCCCATGCCTGTCTCTGCCCCTGCCTGCTGCACTACAACTCTCCTTCTCACAAAATTCTTTATTCCTGCTCTTTCATTATCAGCTCTCTATCATCAGGCCACTGCTTCTACCCTGCCTTCAGATCCCAAGAATTTCAGCAGTGGGGTCTTAACATGCACACAGCTTTCACATCCAGACCTATGAGAGTAGTTCCTTTTTGCTTCAGCTGCACAGAGCACCTTGAGAGGGTGAAGAGCTGATGGAGAAACTACAGAGTAAGTCCCAATAAAACTCTGTTGTCCATGGGAAATGGAATTTGTCAGGGGTTTGTAACATAGTGTACTACTGATTTTCTAAGAGACTTCGAAAAGTACATCCTACCTCTTACCTTTCTACTAAATTCAAGTCCCTCCTTCCTACTAAGCAAGCAGAAGAATTTCTCAATACAAATACCTTAAAAAATTCTTTAAGATAGAGAGAACATGTATTTTCCCTTGACCTTACCCTGGACAACAGCCACAGCTGAGGTTTTAAAGCTTGCATGTGGAAAATTAAAAGGGATCAAATTCCCTATTGACTTAAAAGTGCACAGTAACTGCATCTGCTTAAGCTATTGGCAAAACTGGCCTCTCACAGCTTCCTCGAAAACATTTCAAAATGATAACAGTTTTTAATATAATTTTCAATATGGTTAGTGAAAATGACTACTTGAATCATGTTGATTTAAGAAGTGTTTGTCACACAGCCACTGGCTGATATGAGTTTTTCTGTAATGGTGTGTAGCAACCTATCTGAAGCACTTTAGCACAAAATGTGTTCCAGACTCTCTTTATTGTTCACTTTGAGTTTCAGTCCATTGAATCATCTCACATAGTACCAGGATGCATTTTTTGCAATCTTCATAACTTTGCCTGCTGCTTTAGCAGCATATGTGCCCCAGTACAGTTCGGCTGTGTGGAATTCAGGAATAAGATGACCCATCAGAAATTTGTGCTGAGATTAGAAAAACTGAGATTGTACAATGAATTTCTGTACAAAACTGTAAATATGCAACAATAATAATTCAGCTGAAAACGCTGAAGTTTAAAAAAAGTAGTTAAAAGGACATCTTCAAATCCTATGTGTATTTTTTAATTAGTAAACTTAAAAAAAAATCAGCGAAGAATAGCTGATTTTGAGAGAGGATAAGGTGAACAGGGAGTGTATTGCTGTTCACTCAGGCAGTGTGCAGGTCTTTGGTGAATAGGTTTTGTTCTTTGCATGCCTCACTCAGCTGCTTTCCTGGTCTGGCGTAAGTTAGCAGAAGTGGAGCTGCGTGCTTTGCTTCCTTTCCAAACATCTGCCCTCGAGGATGTTTTTGTTTGTGCCTGCCCCAGAAACGCGGGAGCACGGAGCTTCCAGCTCTGTCCCCTCCCAAATCCAAGCCGTTGTGGAGCAGCCATCTCCTCCCTGCCTTCCCCTCTCTTGGGGGACCTGATAGCCACAGTGGTGGCCCTGGCTGGGAGCATCTCAGGGCTATGTTTTCCTGCCCCCTCTGGGCAGCCCTGGCCAAGCAGCAGGATCTCGCTCTGACTCAGGAGAAGGCTGAATGGCAGAGCCTGTCCCTGCATGGGATAAAGGTGCTGGCCCTGACACGTCAGCACAGCAGAGGTGTGCTGGCACTTGTACGAGACGCTTCTGGCTCTTTGCAAGGGTTGCACCAGCATGGCCTGTGAAGCAAGGTGTCCCAAACCTGCAGGGAGGTCACAGAATAAATTCGTTCCTCCGGGGCACTGGCGCAGCCTGGCCCAGTGTGCCAGCCCGGTGCTGCTACCAGGGAGTCAACAGACATGTTGCAATATCTGCTCTCAGTCCCAAACGTGGCAATAATGCAATTCAACAGCACTCAGCAAGCTGTGTCCTTGTCTGGCCAAGTCTTTCCCTGAACAAGCTGGCTTTATGAAAATATTTGGGTGAACTTCTGCTATGGAGTTGGGATTCGATGGTATCAGCTTTGTTCAAATGTAAGAATGTTATAAAAGAGAGCACTGAAGAGCAGTGCTGGGCAAGGGCTGTGAGGTTTGTACCAGGGACACCGACGGGGAGGGAAACACAGCAGTGCTGCTGCTCTCTGCCTGTCCCCTCACAACTGCTGATACTTTGCTGTGTTTCCTTTCTGTTTGTTTTTCTGCTTCCCCTCTAAACTTTTTGCATCATCCTGGCTGCTTTCCCGCGCTGAGGCTCAGCACCTCGTTTCTCGCTGGAGTCCTCCCACCGCCCTCGAGCACAGGCATTAAGCGGTGTTGCCATGGGAAGGGGCTGTTTGTTACCTGCTGCACCACGCTCCCAAGCTGGGGAGGACAGGTCCCGGTTAAGTCAACACACTGCTGGAAAAGTGCGTGAACTTTTGATATACACACTGCGGGAAAAAAAAAGAAGGAGGCGGATTTTGGCAGCTTTGAATGCGCTTGAACTGGGCAGTGCCCATACCACAGCTCTGACTAACCCATTTGGCATGGCCAGGATCCCTTGGGCTGGGCTCTCCTTGGAGGTAAAGCACAGCTCTCTTGAAGCAAAAGCACCTTGGAGGTACTGGAGAGGGTGGTTCCAAATGGCAAAGGGCAAGCACCTGAACAAAGCCACTGCTCACCTTGTGGTTTTCAGGGTGTTGAGGAAAGCCCAGCTGAAGCCTGGCAATGCTCCCTGCCTCAGCCACTGCAGCTGAGTGGGGAGCAGGGGAGGAGAGAGATGTTGGGTGCAAAAGCTCTGATCATGCTGAAATTCCACCATGAAAATTGACTTCGTGCAACTAATAAGAACAGGAAATACTTCTTGTTTTCTCTCAGAAGGGGAACATTAAGTAATGACTTTATCTTAATTTGTCAGGCTTTCCCCTAGGGACCAAAATTAAATGGCTGGAAGCCAGTGGAGACTTGAGAACTGAAGCATTAACACTCTGATAAATAAAAAAGAATTCATTTTAATTAGTTTTCCAGCTGAAAAATAATGAAGCTCTACATGCCAAAAAGCTGTAATGGAGTAATGGAAAGGCCTGTGCTTATACAATGGAGCCTGATTGCAATCTCAGGGCTCCGTTTGTATTCGTTTGTAGCATGAAACAAAGGAAGGTGTTTGGATTCTCTCTCTTTATATAAAGCCTCTGCTCCAGCACTCTGGGCTGGTCTTCAACCAGGCTTCCCACAGTCCTACTGCCAAATCTACAAAATTTTCCTGGCTGACATTCAGGAAAGTACTGCTCGGGCTCTAGGATGGAAAGTTAAAAGGCTTTGCCTGGTTACTCTGAAACATACAAACAGTACTTGACGTATGGCATTGATTCATCCTGCACAGGCTGTCCCTGCTATATCCCAGGGGGATACAGCATTGTAAAGTTCCCTGAAAGCATCTCACTCACTAGTGTTAGAATCTAGTGAGAGGAGTCATCTTAAACACTTGTAGGGACAGTTTCCCTTGGAGGATTAGCAGCATGTAGCTGGACTGTAGCAGTCCTTGGATCCAGGGTGGGATTAGCCTGGGATAAACAACCCAGATGCATTTATAAAAAGCAGTGCTATGGTCAAAAATACCATTAGTTACTGTGACTAAGAGGCTGTCCTGACTGTTGGAGGAGTGATAGACACTTCAGTGCTCAGAGCTCCTATTTCCCGTTGCAGAAGGCTAGTAGAGCTTGAGTCACAAGCTCATATTTATTTACTGTATTGCTATCCAATTAGTAACAGATTAAAAAAAAGAAAACTCAGGGGAGCAAATAGAGAAGGAATAGGAAATGTCTCCCTGCCATGAACAGTCTAACAGATATGCACCTTGTTTATAAAATCACATTGCCTCTGTGAAGATAATGATCAGGTGGGCAAACACATCCCTGCCTTTGCCCAGAGATCACCTCTTAGGAAGCAGGATTGGAGGCTGATTCTGTGGCTGCCCTGCAGTGCTAATGTCCAGTGGGGAGGTGCACAGCAGGAGCAGGGACAGCATGCCTACAGATGGCTGCTTCTGGAGGATTTGTCCTGGAAGGGTGACACAGACTGTTCCAGCCCCCACGATGCAGCTACCTCCACAGAGGAAGCAATGTACACTGTGCTCTTTGCAGCACTCCTCCCAGCCAGGATGGCCTTGGTTCCTGCCATATACCTCAGCATTTCTATTCACTTCTCCATAAATGGCCTGGATATATAAAGACAAGAATTTACCCTTTGCTCATCATTGCTTCAATCTACCTTCTGCCCACAAAGAGAAGGACTGCTATGTTTTTCACACTCAAAAAGCACTTGTTTAGTCTGCAGTCAAAATGACACTGAGGAGAAGATCCCAATGCAAAATCAGACATTGTTCTTAACCAGGACCCCTTGAGAAAGCACAATGGAAGGTATTGTCCATACTTGGAGTTAGAAAAATGTGAGTCGAGCAGCAAAAAGCATCAGACTGACTTATAAGTGAAGCAGTGCTGTTTTTTCTTTCTTTTTTTTTTTTACATCTGGCATTTTCAGGCTTTAGGTCAAGTTGTCAGACCTCTCTGGTCTTAAACATTCTCTTAAATGTGAATTCAGTGTCTTACGGACAAACAATGTAGTTCTGGAAGCTAGGACTCCCCAGATATTAAAAAAACAAGTAAAAGAAAAAGCTGACATTGAAGCACTGATGTCAGGAGCAATCACCCATTTTCAGTTTGTTAGGAGTCAGTTTGGATTGACTTTCTCAGCTTTAAGCTATGATGGAGAACAAATAGTACTTGTATACTGCCAGTGCAGCAGCACGGGAATAGAATCCTTTCTATACCAAGCTGCCATGTGCAGAAATCAAGCAGGAAGAGATAATTGCCACTTACTACAACAAGCAAAAGTCAGCCAATAAAGAAGAAACCCTATGAAAGTTAGGAAAATAGAAAAAAAATTTATCATAGAATCACGGAATGGTTTGAGTTGGAAGGGACCTTAAGCACCATCTAGTTCCAACCCACCTGCCATGGGCATCCATGGGATGCCACTCACTAGGCAAGGTTGCTCAAAGTCCCATCCAGCCTGGCCTTGAACTCTTCCAGGGATGGGGAATCCACAACTCCTCTTGGAAACCTGTTCCAGTATCTCACCACCCTCACGGTAAAAAATTTCTTCCTAATATGGAATCTAAACCTCCCCTCTTTCAGTTTGAAGCCATTCCCCCTGTCCAATCACTACATGCCCTTGTAGAAAGTCCCTCTCCATTCCTCTTGAAGGCCCTCTTTATGTACTGGAAAGTGCTCTAAGTTCTCTCTGGAGCCTTCTCTTCCTCAGCCTAAACAGTCTCAACTCTCTTTTCTTCTTTTCATAGGAGAGGTGTTCCAGTCCTCTGATCATCTTTGTAGCCTTCTCTGGACTTTGTCTGCCACATCCTTTTTAAGTTGGGAGCCCCAGAACTGGGTACAGCAGTCCAGGTGGGTCTCACCAGAGGGAAGCAGTGGGACAGAATCCCAGAATCTTCAACCTGCCGGCCACACTGCTTCTGACTCAGACCAGGATATGGTTTGGCATTCTGAACTGCTGCACATTGCTGGGTCATGCTGAACTTCTTGTCCATCAACACCTCCTAGTCCTTCTCCTCAGGACTACTCTCAATTTCTTCTCTGCTCAGCCTGTACTTTAGTTTGGGATTGCACCAACCAAGTTGCAGCACCTTACACTCGGCCTTGTTGATCTTCATGAGCTTCATATGGGACCACCTCTCAAGCTTATCCAGATCTCCCTGCACACCATCCCTTCCCTCCAGTGTGTCGATGGCACCACAGAGCTTGGTGTCATCAACAAATTTACTGAACATGCACTCAATCCCACTGTCTGTGTCACCAACTAGGTGTTAAACAGTGCTGTACTACCCATCCAAGAGGCACGAGCACAAAGCAAGTAAACAACTTGCTTTCCATATTCATAAAGTCAAAAAAGGATGAGACATTAGTTTATAGCTTTACTTGGTTGCATTTAAGCTGGGCGTTTTATTTATTTATTGTGCAATATTGTTTATGAGTGATGGCTGGTACCCAAAGTTTTGAACAAGCACCTTTCTGTTTAAAATTGCAAAATATGAAAATAAAAGACTGAGTAGATTTTTAAGGAATAATGAGTATTTAGGGACAGAAGAAAGCCCTGGAAAACCTGTCCTCCTTCGCACAGGCTGAAGTGTTTTGTCTCATTGTTTTGCAACTGATCCTACATCTTGTCTTTGCTTGAAGCATATACTGAAAGGGACACAATCTTGTTTACAGATGTGAACAGACAGATAATTCATCACTTGATGTGATGACTTCTTTAAATAATTATGTGTCCTGATTTTAAAATATGTTTTTCAAAAGCTACATTTTTCTTTTGACTTGTCTGACCTTCTTCTGTTGGCTCTTGTTGTATTTGGCCTCTTAGTACCAAGAATGTCTTTCAGTAAGATGTTTATGCCCATGTGTGGCAAAAACATGCTGTTTTTTAAAGGCTAGTGTTTTTCTCAGGGAAAAAAAATAGAAAATAAGTAATTTTGTATTGGATTGAACTAACCTGTTGGGAGAAGCCTTCTGTGTCATGTGTATGAATAATCATCTTCCTGACACTTTCAGCTCTAGAAAATTAAACCCTAAACCAACACAGAAGATGTGTATGGTTATTATTCAGTCAGTGGCTGTATCATTCAGAACCTGTGTCTTCATGGATTGAAAACAGATTAAATTCCTTCTACAAGGTACAGAGATCAGTTGACCAAACTGCCTGGTTGTCAGATGTCATAGAATCACAGAATATGCTGAGTTGGACTGGGCCCGCAAGAATCATCAAAGTTGAACTCCTGGCCCTGCCCAGAACAACCCCAAGAGTCACACCATGTGCCTAACAGCATTGTCCAAACACTTCTCAAGCTCTGTCAGGCTGGTGCTGTGACCACTTCCCTGGGGACCCTGTTCCAGTACTCAACCACCCTCTGTGTGAAAACTTTTTCTGGATATCCAATTTAAACCTCTCCCGACTCAGCTTCATGCATTTTCCTTGACTTCTGTCACTGGTGATGAGAGTGAAGAAATTGGTACCTGCCCCACCGCTTCCCCCTGTGAAGGTGTTGAAGATCATAATGAGGCCATCTCTCAGTCTCCTCTTCTCTAGGCTGAACAAACAAACAAAAAAAGTTGTTGTGTTTAAATAGACAGGCTTTTTGTACTGTTCCTGTGATTCAACCAATGTTCTCAAATCGAATGTTGCATGGAGCCTTGTTACTTTGTTTGTGGGTGTTTAACAATCCAGTGTCAAGTACTCCTGCAGATCTAAAAAAATGTTAAAAGTCAACTGAAATGAGTGGAACAATTTTTAAATAGTATTTCTTTGTACAAGCAATTGCAATGAGGATGTCATGTAGCCTTAAATAGAAACAGTCTGTGCCACAGCACAGAGAAGCATCATCAAGCTTTGAGCCAGATCTGCTGTTTAGTGCTCTAAGTTACAGTAGTAGAAGTAAAAATCATATGGATGGTCTAAGTCTAAATATCATAAAAGAAAGACTAAGAAAATGATGTTGCCATTGCACCTACAAAAATGGTATATCAAGACAAGTGTAATACTGATCTAGACATTGGAGACAAAATGAGGAACAATTATCTGCTAAATAATTGTGATAATCTAGTAAGATATGTAAGTCAAATGGTTAGTTTTGATTTGTAATTGTCATCTTTGTGACTAAGGCAGTGATTTCCATGGATAAAGATGTGTTTCAACAGCACCCTCACCTCCCAGCTTCAGGTTCTTGGATTATGTCAGAAAGCCAGGTTTGTAAGAAATTACGTAAAAAGTTCCCAAAATCAAGCTGAATAAATGAGAGCAGTGGAAGTGGTGGGTTTTGCTGCAACATCCCTGTTCTAGCTGTGCCCAGCAGGTCTGTGGCAGGGCTACCCCGATATTATTTGTGCAAAACACCATGTGTCAGTAAGGTGAAATATTCAGAGAAGGTTCTGGAGACTTATTGCCATGTCAAATCCATTATTAAACCACCTCCAAGGCCTGTGCCAAGGCCCTGTAATTCAAAATTGTGTTTCTGGAGTGAAGCAGCCTTCGATCTGGTACTTTGAGAATCCAAAGGAGCATTTTTCTGGTTCAGCCAAACACTGCCTTCTCAATAAATTGATGGCAGCTACATAGGCTTTTGCTCTTCCAACAGAATATTACGGATTCCAGATCCCACAGCACACATACGTGAGTGACAAGTTTTTAGAATGGGGCATGAAGTCTAACCATTTACTGTTTCCAAATAGTATGCTAAAAAGTCAAGACAATAAGCACCGTAAAAGTAATCACACAACTCATTTACAAAAGGAAAAGAATTGAACTCCCAAAAAACAGGAAGTTCTTGAAAATGCTTGTATTTGTAACTACTATTCAAATTTAACAATAGACTGTGAGAATGTGCCCAGTATAATAGTTGTTAGGAGTGTCAGATACAGAAAGGAAAATCTGCTTCTGAATGGGACGTCTATTCCAGCAATTTTCAGCATGTCAGAGAATTCCTTTCAGTGTTCAGTTTTGCTCACCACTTGGTCACCATTGTTTGATATCTGCAAGGATCACCTCCTATCTTCCAATCTAAAAAACAGTGAACATAGTTTTGTTATTGACACCTCTGTCATAAAGGAATACTCCCATTCAAAGTCATCTGAAGAGCCAGTGTAACTGAAAGGCTAAACAAGTCTGCTGTGTTCGTGGCTGTAACCAAAATGTGTTTACTGGCTCACCAGACCTCACTCTTGTGGTCTTGCTGTCATCATTTGTAATCTGCTTTTGCTCTGTGTGATTGAGCTGTGAATGCTTTTGGCATGATACTTTCATTTATCATGTTTTCCCAGCAGTTCACAAAATCTTTGGTTTCTTACTGTTTTATTACCAGAGAAAGAAGAAAAAGAACTATTGCGTAAAGTGCCAAAATGAAGCATTGCTTAAAATTTGTTTGAGTTGGTATTTTTAAATGTGGATTTTCTAATTTTGTGCCTGTGTTCCTGAACTCACAGGTTCTGTCTCATTCTGCTGTTGCATCCTGTGTTACCATGAGCACTTGGACCCAGACTCATTCTCCCTCTGCTAGCCAATGAGCAGAGGTGACAAGATTAGGAGATCATCTTCCCCGAGATCCTTGTACAAGGGGGAGAGGTAAAGAGTGTGCTTGAGTTCTCATGTCTGTCCAAAAACTCTCTGAGAAAGAATCTGAGGAAATGGCTTTCATTATTCTCTACCACAGTGATATAGATTGTGAGATTTATGTTGTCTAGATTTCTGCTACCAATACATAATACTAGTCATAGTGAGGTCAGATACTGTGATTGTAATATTTGGAACTTTGACATTGCTGCATAAACTAGAAATGTAAAAAATTTTCAACAGAAGAATGTTTTAGTGCAAAGCTGCTTGGTATATTTCTTTGAAAAATTATTTTGTATTATTGACTATGTATAAAAATTTATTTACAAAATTAAAAATCTTAAAAATACACAAATTATACTATTTTAAAAGAGGAAATTATAATTTTAGTGAAAATTATTTGATGCAAAATATGTATTTTTTATCTTAAGATTCAGCTTATAGGAACTAAATTATCTGTTAGAAAAAAGTTTCCTTCGAGACTTCCAGCTTCTTATATATAGAAGCCTATAGTTTATATTACAGAGAGGGAAGAAATTAGTTAGAAAACCATGTCAGAGCCACTCTGATAAATCCCTGTTGCTGAATTTTAGTCAGTGGGAAAGAGAATCTGTTGAGAAAGGATGTAAAGTAATCCAAACCTATGACTGTACTATCATCACTTCAGTGTCTGTATGTTGCACTGTTTTGCAGGTCAGACTAATCTGTGTAGCTCAGGCTGTACATCACCAGAGGCTCTCAGGCTTGCCATCGATCTGTCACCAAACCCTTCTCCAGAAAGTTAACAGATTGCCCCTACAAGCCTATAACCTTCTGCCAGATTAATTTACTTTGTGTGGTTTATTTGAAAGCAATGGATGAGTTTCCTGAGGCCAGAGCCATATTCCAAACACAGGAGGCACAAATAGGATTTATGGCACTTTTAAGTAGGATGACAGGACTGATAGAAATTGTAGGGTTTTGCTGGTATTTGGCTACATGCACGTGATGAGGATGGGGTTACCAGCTCAATGTGTCTGACAACATCTGGTCTGGCTGAGACATCACAAGAGGCATTGCCACTGCCTAGCACTACACAGGTAACATGAGTAGCCTGGTTCCCCAGTTGTCCTGATACTGAGGAAAAAGGAACATCCAGAAAATAAAGCAGAACAAAGAGTCTAATGTGTTGAGGAACATGACACTTTCTGTTTGTTGTTTTTTTTTTTCTTTTGTGGAATTAAAATGGTGAGATAAAGTTCAAGGACTACACTCCTTTGATAATACCCAAATTTCTCTAGTGTAAAATATTTCATTGAAAAAATCTTAATAAAGTCTAGTGAAAATTTGCAGGTCAGGGTAAATAAACCATGGGAAAAAAAATATGGATCCGGCTTCTCATAATTTGCAGCCTTTAAATCAAGAAAACATTTCTTACTAAAAGATATATGATGCTTTATCTCCAATTAATGGGATTTGGTGCAAAAATTACTGGGTAAAATTTGATAGCCTATGCTATGCAGGTCAGACTAAATGTTCACACTGGCCCTTGACCTTTGCAGCTATTAATCTTTCATGAGAGCAAAGCCATAAAAGACAGATGAATGCAATAAAAGGGAACTGCTGTCTCTGGAGGACTATTTAGAAGGTTCTCTTTGAATTAGCTAATGCGAGGAAAAGACGTTTTCTGATAGAAAGGCCTCCAAATCCCTGAAGTTACACAGATTATCTTTCATTTTGACATGAGAGGAAATTGCATTTCGGTTAAAGATATTGTTTACTAATGTCTTCTTTTTTTTCTGATCATTTGACGTGTGATCAGAAAGTGGAGGAGATTTAATGAAAAAAAGGAAAATGAAAATGTTGCAGGGTTTGGCCTTTCAGAGCTTTAAAAAATTTTTATCTCTCAAAATACCAAGTCCCTTTGGTGATAAAGTAGAAATGTTATCTCCCCTCTGGTGTGACCAGGATTTATAGATGAGCTTAGGGCACTGGCTGTCTCTTTTGTCCTCTCCATCTCCATCCAGCGTCCTTGAGGTGGGGTTTGGGTGGGAGTTGCACCAGCACCGCCCTTTGGGGGTAGAACACAAATGCTTTGCCCACACAAATACCCAGCCAGGAAGGCACTGCCCTGTGTTCAGGGAACGCTTGGTCAGTAGGTGCTCAGGTCCTTTGTCCTGATCATGATGAGCTGGAGGGGCTGCAGGACACCTGAGGTGTTGCCCAGAGCCCTGTAAGCCATATCCTGAGGAAGAGAGCGGCCTCAGGGATTGCTAGGATGTTTCTTCCCTTAACATTTTTTCTGATACCTGTAATTAGGGCTTTATTTATTCAGCTGCCTCTGTTACTATTTGTCCCTTTTGTTTTTATTTCTCTGCTGTGAATTACACTATTATTTGAATATACATGTTGCAACCTAGAGGACAATCTAGTACTTTGGCACCTGGCAAGAAACAATGCATCTATCCGTAAGAAATATACATCAACACCTGGCTCTTGAGATTAATTTTCATCTTCTCATGGAATTTTTATAATTCTATTGAAACTCCTTCTGGAGTGATTATTAAAAATTCTGGATGTAGTGGTACCTTGTAACTGAGTGCTATATCCCAAACTAGTGCAAGTGGCAGCAATGAAGCTGCAACAGCTGGTTCTCATGGAGGACATGGTCTGACTACTGCACAATTTACCAAATAACCATGGTCAGAGCCAAGTGCAGGGAATGCAGGTGGCCAGCTGAGCTCACTTTCTGACAGCTGAGATAGAGCTGAAAGAATTTTTCTTTATGACTGTCCCACCACTGGCTGAAGACCAGAGGAGACAACTCTGGATTTAGTCCCACCACCAGGCCCTCACTGATCCCAAGGCTGGCTTTGCTGGCTGCTGGCTCATAACCCATATATCAGGAGAACAAAACCATTCTTCTCCAGCTTATCTTGTGGTCCCTAACCACGGAATTTCCACCATCACTCTTATATATTATTTTCTAATACCTGTGTGTATTTTTCAGTTGTTACTTAAATAGGGCTTCTCCAGTGAATTGTGCTTAAGGCATTTTGCTGACTCACAGGTAGAGCTTTTCCCACAGGGATGTTTAATTAGCTGAAATGAGAAGACCACGTTAGGTGAACAGCTTTTCTTTTCTGCCTGGTTTCAGTTCAGTTCTGGCTACGAGTGCATTTGGTACACGCTCAACTCCTCGCTCGTGTTCCTGCTCTGTGGGTCTCTGACTCACCCTTGCTGGCTGAGTCAAGGTGTAGCAACAGTTACTGAAGGCTGCCAGATGGACTAGTAGGAAAAATACTTAGGCCAGAGTTTTACAACAAACACCAAAGCAGTTGAGCCTATTTTATTTCTTGTCCTAGAATAAAAGTTTTCATTGTTGTCTAAGCTGTTGCACTATCCTTTCTAGTGATTCTTCACCAAGGTTTGAATCTCTCTAGTTCTGAAACAGAACAGAAAGCACATGGTGAGATTGGGGGGAAAGATTTCCTCCAACAAAAATCAAATAATAACTTGAAGATGAAGGCAAAGAATAAAAACTGTTGCTAGGATTTCCACACTGCAGTGTCCTTCCTTTGCAGAATATTTACCTCCACTCGACATGTTACCTTTTTTTGATCAGTGCCTAATTTTGCTTTTCTCCACACAATATGTTGGTAAATGCATGCCTCAGACTGATTGTCCATGGCTTTATTCACATTTAGAGGTTATTGAAATAAAGCACATAAAGTTCTTCAAAGAGTGTCATTTTTCAGCTTGGTGAGATTTCTGTGATGTGCTTGTGACAAGGCTCATTCCTCAGAACACTTTTCATAGTAGGGTGAAGGCTCTGGCTTTTCATATATAATCCATCTCCAGTGATTTGTTGTTCTCCTCCGCAAAGAGAACACTAGATTTCAGATAGGGCTGTATGAATCTTACCTTGGTTAATGTCAGCAAATAAGCCTGTGTCTTTTTCACTAAAGACAGAAATTCCTTAAACTGAAGAGCTGGTAAATTAATAATTTTTCCAGGCTCGCATCCTCTGTTATTTGGGAGCAGTTACACACACATGTACCAGTGGCTTATACAAATGAAAAAAAATATTGAAACATGATTCCCATTAATCAAGAACTCCAGATTATTTCCCTGATTTTGGTATAGGCCCATGGTTTATAGTGGGCAGAGGCTGAGCACTCACAACTGAATTGATAAACTGTGCATAAGTCTTCAATACTGGCATATACTGTTAAAACTGTAAAACACGCATAGCTGAAAGATGTTCCTTGCAGAGAATAAATTCCATGTAGATGGTCTTCTCATGTGTTTACAGAATGTTTTGCAGCATTAGGTCCAATAAATTACATTGGTCCAGATTTTACGTATTTAGAGATCTCTCTAGGTTATTGCCTTTGGAAAGTTAGGTACCTACTAATGGAAATCTGGTTTGGTTGCAAAGAATGCATGAAAAATCCTGTTATCCTGAATCAGTGAGGAACAAGAGGGGACAGTTTTCTCATGTGTAACTTTTCTAAAAGAAGCCTCTTCTGGCCTTTCCCCCTATGTCACACTCTAATCTCTTGCTCACCTCTCTCATCCTGGCTATTTCTGCTGTACAGACATGTTTTTGGACACACATGGCTCCAGTAATCAATGCCAGTGCTTCCCCTGCAGAAGCCTGTCACCCAGCTTCTTCTCCAGGCAGTAGCTTGCCCTTGGTCAGAGCTTGGTTTCGGTCTTACAGGTGCTTGTCAGAGTGAAAAGCAGAAATATGCTCAGGATCTGATCTTCGTTCTGCTCTTCTACCCCTGCCACTATAATATGGACTTGAAAATTATATTAGGGATCAAATCTGCAAAAATCCAGTATCAAGTAGGAAAATACACTTGGTAGGAGTCAGCCCAATTAAAAATAGAAATAAAACCAGTAATATGCAAGCTTACTTTATTCTATTAGTAATTGGCCTTGTCATCATGTTATTCAAAGTTATCTTTAATTAATTGCATTTTCTTTTCTTCTCTTGTGTATTGCTCAAGGCAAATTGTTAGTACTTCAACACTGCTGTTGCTGCTCCTTCTGTTTGCTTTATAATTTCCTTTTTCTTTCCTTGCCACTGCCCTCTCCTTGTGCCAGGCCCTAATCTGAACCTTATTAATCAGTCTTTTTTCCTGCCACACAGCAAAACAGTATTGGATATGGAAATATCAACTCAGAAACCTCTGCTCTTTTTTTTGTTTTCCCTTGGGTGGAAAAGATGTTTCCTTTGTGTTATCAGCATTATGTCTCTGGTAGTGACCATTCAAATGAGCCCTTGCAATATGTTTCCAGTTCTCATGTTTTCTCACATGTAGACTGTGATTTGAATACTCCATATTCTTTTCCATTCTCTTCACCTACAGCTACAGCTCTATTCTTACTCTAAATGTTCTTTAACTTTCATCCCACTACTGTTATTATATGGGATATGAATCACATATAATGGTCGCTTATAGAAGTAGTTTGATTCAGTTTGGCATCATGCTGGTCTCTGTGTTCTTCACTACATATGAAAGAACCTTCTTTTCTCATAAAAGTGTCTTCTCAATTAATTTTTTTCAGAGCACATTAAGGACAGATGACTTTTCTCTCCTGCTAGACCCTTCATCTAAGGTGTGACAACTCTTCATTTTGTTACCTTTCTTTTCATTTCCATTGCAATTTCACAACTTCGTGGTACAGAACAATTCAGAAAAGTAATGTCCCTGTTTACATTTCATTTGCTTAAGCCAGGGATATGATATGCCACACTGTGTTTTTCCCTTTTTGTCCCTATTTCATTTTCTAAGCATCCCAAAAGAATCCTCTTGTCTCAGCATACCGTTCAAAGGCAAGGGAGAAACAAAAGCAAGAAAAAAGAGAAAGAAACTTCAATCCTTTATCCTGGTTTTATTCTTTCCTAAGTGAGACCAGACTGTAGGGAGAGCTGGTAACTTTGTGGGAGATATCCACAGAGTGCTAAGACAGCACTTTTCTCATCACCTTTGGCTGTTTTATGCACAATGGCAGAACTGTTGCTGCCTCCCTGCACCTTGCCCTCTCTCTGTCTTGGAGGCAGTTCTCAGTGTCTCTATACCACCCCTGCAGAATGCTTGAAGAGCATAAATGCTTGTCACCTTTGCAATCTCTCTTGGCTTTGACAAAACCACGTGCCATCAAGCAATCAGTCAATCAGTTCAGTACTAGCTGTACATTTTATACTGTTACCACTAGAGAATGTTACTCCAAGCTCTCCTCTCTGATTATTGGGTTTTATTAAGGTTTCTGGGGCCTTGCTGTGTCACACACACAGAGGTGCAATTTAAAGTTCTGCAGACAGAAGACTATTCTAGCTAAATTTTTGTTTCGCACAATTTCAATGTGGGATTTCTTTTTCTTTTTTTTTCTTTCTCTTTTTTTGTTTTTATGAGCTATCTGCTGTAGTAACCTTCTTAAGCTTGCTGGAAAGAAACAATTATTCTGCTTATATTAACTTTTAGGCTGCTTCTCTTTAGTTATTGTATACAGAGATCACCCCTCAGCTTCCCTTGATCCACAGTGCTCTCCTGCTCTTCTCATTTAGATGTTGGTTTCTGTTTGCTTCTTCTTGGTGGAAGCTGGGGGCTTCTCAGCCACAGAAACTCAGTGTTATTCAGGTGCCAAGTTCAGCACAGAGCTTGAAGCCCTCCAGCCTTGTGCATTATCTGGATTTACAGTGCAGCTCTTTAGAGGCTTCTGATACCTGAAACAAATAGTAGCCAAAAAAGTTCTAAGCCCTATACTTTATTCCTCACTGTAAATAACATGGAAGTATGTCACTATTCACACAAAGCTGTAACACTGGACACAACTTTCTCTGTTACTGGCATTTTGGGCTTTATCTCTCCCCACTCCCAGGCCTTTTCTAAGTTCCAGTCAGATTCCTCTATGCATCTGTGATCTTGCCCCTGCAAACACTGAATTTGGGGCACAGCCCTGCTCCTTTAAAGACTCATAGCCTTGCCATGCTCCATCCTGCTCTGTCACCCAGCTCTCTGAGCAGTGTGTGCCCACACAGCTGTCCAGATACTTAGTTTGGGAGGAGAGGATGGGGTGGAAACAATTTTGAAATTTCCAAAGACACATGGAAAAATTAAGTCAAGCGATTGAGATCAAGAAAGATGAACAGAATAATGGAGAGATCAAGAAAGATGAACAGAATAATGGAAACCAGAAAAAGATATCAACTATTTATTTTCAGATCAACTCCTCAGCTCATGGTTTATTTCCCATACCATAGGTCTCTATACACAGACAAGAAGATGAAATTTGAAATTATTTTAACAAGCATCATTTTATTTCAGCCAGTGACTCACTTTTATCTGCCTACTTATTTTTATGGCTGCCTTCATCATTGTATATGTAAACCTCTCATATAAACATGATTTGTCATCACAACACTTCTCCAAGGCAGGGAATGATTATAAGCTTATTGTGTCTGGAAAACTGAGGTGCAGAAAAATTAGGTGCTTGCACAAGGTTAGGGAGGGATTTTCAGATTCCGCCCCATTTCCATGACTTTCCTACTCCATTTTTGCAGGTATATATGTGTGTATATACATATATATATGTAAAATCTGTTGTGCTTTTGAGAATCTTATAACTGTTAAATGACTGATTAATAGAATTTCATTCATTTATTAAAAAAATTAGAACTCTTAGGACTGCTGATAGAAACATTGAATTGGGATTCTTGGCATATGAGTCACAAATTACATGTATTATTCAGAGGTTTCATAGACAGGAATATGAATGCAGTTTATAACCCTGCTCTCCCAAGGGATTTATGCTAATTTGTTCTGATGGAACCACCAGGAAAAAAAGTAGATATTTATATCTAAACTGATGTTGGCAAGACAGGTGGGTTTGGAATCTGAATTTTCCCTACCTTTTTGTGACTCCATAGGCCAAATATGTTTCTGTGCTTTTTTGCATATTTATTTATATCTCATTACATATCCAACTGTCATTGTTACAATAACTGTGAAAGATTGAAATAATGGTGAAAGACTGAAATTGTAGAAGAAACGTGGAATATCTACTTTTTAATTCCATTCCCCTCAGTATAAAGATCAAAGCACTAAAAAAATATAAAGTAGCTTTAATAATAAGTTTCTGGGTTCCCTAGAAAAGTGTCTTAAGAAAAATCTACCAAATGTATGGAGCTGTGCATATATTTTTTTTTTTAAGGCTGAATTACAAAATTTAATCATAAAACCCCACTATCTTTAACAGGCTCATGCTTTAAATTGCAATAAAAATAAAATTAATTAAAATATTTAAATAAAAATAAACACTTTGTTGGATTGGAAAAATGAATAATATATGGAATTTTAAATAAAACCCAATAAAATTCAATAAAAATAGGGTGCTCTTTTCCAGTTCAGCACTGGTAACCTTGCTCTCCAAAGGTTACAG